>CM077091.1:38088021-38231332 GCA_039513925.1 Platanthera zijinensis | reverse complement strand
GGGTAATTAGGAGTTGGTATCAATCTCCTTTCCTTATGGCCTGGGTTAATTTGGCCCTAGTAACTTAAAAACACCTCTCCCTTTCCCCTTTCTTTGAACTAGGTCAAACTCTTTTTTTTATTTTTCATTTGTATTTCTTGCTGCTCCCTCTTGGTTCCCTATGGTCTTGCCATGGCCCAGGCAAGCCCAAAGTTATTCTTAGGGGGGGCCTAATTGGAAATGGGATGTTACAAATCCCAATAACAAAACAAAAATTTCGTCCCCGAAATTAAGGTTAAGTCTACGGGAGATCACTACCGGCATAAGTTAAGCTTGTAACATCCCATATGGTTTGCAGTGCCTACGATATCAACATTTACGGCTAGTCCCCAATAAACAAAAAGTTTAGCCTATACCTTCTTAGATTATTCTACGAATAATTGTAAATAGGAAGGAAAACTTTAAATTACTTGAGGAGTTGCGAGGATTACCTGACTAAACAGCTCGGGTATCTCTCCTGCATCAGGTCCTGAGGTTCCCAGGTGTGCTCCTCCTGACCGTGATTCCTCCACAGACCTTGACTAAGGGAATCTTCTTACGGCGCAAGATCCGCACCCCTTTGTCATCGATCCGAACCGGCTCCAAGTGAACAGATCGGTCTGAAGCTACCGGCCCTTCTGCGGTCAAAATTCGCTGCTCGGGCGTAGTAGAGCCCTTCTCAGCGAAGAGATGTGGAAGACGTCGTGTAGAGCTGCCAGCTCTGGAGGCAACTCTAGCCTGTAGGCTAAGGGTCCGATCCGCTCCAGGATCCGGTAAGGGCCCATATACCTAGGGCTGAGTTTCTTCCTCCGACCGCTCACCCGTGAGACTCCGTGCATGGGCCGGATCTTCAAGAAACACTCGATCTCCTACCCGGAACTTCCACCTGACGATGCCGAGCGTCATAGTATTTGCTTGTCTGCTCTGCGCCTCCAACATCCTATCTTGATCAGTCTCACCTGAGCCTCGGTGTCTTCAACGAAATCCGATCCCAGCAGCTTCGGATCCTCGTCCTGTACCCAAGAAAGCGGGGTCCTACATCTCCTTCCATATAAGGCCTCATAAGGCGCCATCCTGATGCTGGACTGGTAGCTATTATTGTAGGAGAACTCAACCAACGGTAACATCTTCTCCCACGGCTCCCCTCGGTCTAGTATACACAGCCGTAGTAAGTCCTCCAAGGTCCTGTTGGTGCGCTCGGTCTGCCCGTCCGTCTGAGGGTGGAAGGCCGTGCTAAAAGCCAACCGGGTGCCCAAATATGCCTGCACTGACCGCCATTCCCTGGATGTAAACCGTCCATCGCGGTCCGACACTATCGTCCGGGGCACGCCATGATATCGGACATACTGCTCCACAAACTTCCGTACCAGCACTCCCACCGAGTCATCCTTCCTGATCGGCACAAAGCGGGCCACCTTCGTCAGCCGATCGACAATCACCCAAATCGAGTCGTTCCCTGTCCGAGACGGGGAAGACCATGTATGAAATCCATCGCTATGTCGTCGAACTTCCACTCCGGCACCGGGAGTGGCTGCAACAGTCCTGCGGGTTCCTGCACTCCGCCTTCACCAACTGACACGCCTCGCAATGGGTCACGAAGTACGTAATGTCCTTCTTCATGCCCGGCCGGCCAAAACATCGTCCTCTTCAGATCAGCGGTCATCTTTGTGATCCCCGGGTGCACGGAGTAGTACCGGCTGCAATGCGCCTCCGTCAAAATATCCTCTCGGATCTGACCTCCTGCGGGTATATATACTCTGCTCTGAAGTGGAGCAAACCATCCCTCAGGGAATAATCTCCTGTCGAACCTTCCTCCAAGGCTCGGAACATCGGCTCTGCCCACGCATCTGTCCTCTGTCCGTCCCGAATGCGATCCCGAATATCGTCTATGGCCACTATCGATGCCAGATACTCCCTATACAGATCTGGGTCATCCTCGGACACTAGGGATATCTGCATATCTCTGAATGACTGGACTAGCTCCATAGACATCACCTGGGGCCCAGCTTCGGAAGTGGCCGCTCTCCGACTCAGCGCGTCGGCCACCACGTTTGCCTTCCCTGGGTGGTAGTGCATCTCATACTGATAATCTGCTAAGAACTCCACCCAGCGCCTCTGCCTGATATTCAGCTCCTTCTGCGTGTCCACGTATTTCAGGTTCTTGTGATCGGAGAAGATATCGCAGTGGACTCCATAAAGGTAATGACGCCAGACCTTTAGAGCAAAAACGACCGCTCCCATCTCGAGGTCGTGCACCGGGTAGTTCCTCTCGTGGGTCTTCAGCTGGCGGGAGGCATATGCTATGACATGTCCGTTCTGCATCAGCACTGCCCCCATTCCCTGGTATGATGCGTCGGTATACACCTGAAATCCTTCCTTCCCCGATGGAAGGGCCAGAATGGGGGCCGAGACGAGTCGGTCCTTCAGCTCCTGGAAAGCCGCCTGGCACTGCGGGGTCCAAACAAAAGGTGCCTCCTTCTTTGTCAACGATGTGAGGGGGAGGGCAATCCGAGAGAACCCCTCTACGAACTTCCGGTAGTAACCGGCAAGTCCCAAGAAACTGCGTACATCGGTGGCCGTTTTCAACTGCGGCCAATCTCGAACTGCCCGAATCTTCGCTGGATCTACCGCTAGCCCGGCTCCGCTGATGATGTGACCTAGGAAGGCCACCTCCTTCAACCAGAACTGACACTTGCTGAATTTTGCATAAAGGCGATGCTCCCGCAACCTCTCCAAGGTCAGTGCCAGATGTCGAGTGTGCTCCTCCTCCGTCCTAGAATAGATCAGGATGTCGTCTATGAATACTATGACGAACACATCCAAGTAGGCTTCGAAAACCCGGTTCATGAGACTCATGAACGCCGACGGAGCATTCGTGAGCCCAAAGGGCATCACGGTAAACTCATACAGGCCATATCTGCTGCTAAAGGCCGTCTTCGGAATGTCCTCCTCCTGGATCCGCAGCTGGTAGTATCCTGATCTCAAATCCAGCTTCGAGAAATAATGGGCCCCTCCAACTGGTCGAATAATTCGTCTATCCGTGGAGCGGATAGGTATTCCGGACGGTCAGCCTATTTAGTGCTCGATAATCGATGCACAGGCGGAGTGTCCCATCCTTCTTCTTCACGAACAGGACCGGTGCTCCCCATGGCGAGGAACTCGGTCTAACAAAACCTGCCTCCACTAATTCCTGCAACTGGGTCCGAAACTCTGCCAACTCCTTTGGGGCCATCCGATAAGGGCCCTAGACGCCGGCTTGGCTCCCGGCACAAGCTGTATCTGAAAATCTTGCTCTCGGTGTGGAGGTAGTCCTGGCAGTTTCTCCGGAAAGATGTCTGCGAACTCTCGCACCACCGGGATGTCTGTCACCGACTCCTTGACTTCCGCCATCTCAAAAAGAATCTGATAGACCTCCTCTCCCTGCAGATGGCCTTAACGGCCTGTACCGAAGATAAGAGTATACGAGAGACAGGTCTTATACCTTCGATGGTAATGAAAGAGTCCCCGTGTCTCACGGTGATCCTCTTTGCCTGGCAGTCAATCTGGGCATGGTTCCAATGCAGCCATACCATGCCCAAGATCAGATCGTAGTCTGTCAGCTTCAAAATCGTCGCTGGAGCCTCGAACGCTTTTCCACCAATCTCTGCCTCCATATTGCAGTGATCCGTGGTAAGGAGCTCTGATCCATCCGGTAGTCGCACCCTCATCCTCGAGCCTGTGAACCGCTCCACACCTTCCAGTCCTTCTACGAACGACTCCGACACAAAAAGAGTGAGTAGCTCCAGTATCGAACAGCGTGCGGGCAGGCTTGCCACTGATGAAGACTATACCTGGGGTGATTAAATATCTCAGGGTTCTATAAACGTTTTCTTTCCTGGTTAATCTATCTGGTGTGGTTCTAAGTTTAACAACTTAAAGGGGAAATTCTTATGAAAACAAAGAAAACATTTCGGCATACCTGCGATGACCTGCTCCGGATTCCGCGGCTGTGCAAGGTCCAAGGCATATACCTGCTCTCTCCCCTGTCTACGATCTTCCCCCTGGTATCCTCGACCGCGGCCGCGCCCTCGGCCTCCGTAATACTGAGCTGGTGGGCCGCCCTGATGTGCTGGAGGTGGTGCCCCCTTCATGGGGCAGTTCCTCCGTATGTGCCCAATCTGATGGCAAAGGAAGCATTCTGGGGGATACGCCATTCCCCCGGGTCTCGGCATCTCCTGCATCCGAAGAGGTGGAGGGGCCAATACCACCTGTTCCCTCGGCTCCGGCCTCACGTCCTGACGAGGCTGGTCCTCTGTCCTCCTCCCCTCTGGTACAGCACCTCGCCGCTGGTCATTCCTACCTCTCCGTCCCTGATCCTCTGCTGGCCGCTTCCGGCCCCGGGTGGTGTGCCAATCTGCCTCGATCCTTTTGGCCATCTCCAAAATCCGGGAGATGGGCCCGTCAGATACAAACAAGAGGGCCTCCCTCAAGTCCTCACGTAGGCCCTTGTAGAACCTCCTGATATACCCTGCCTCGTCCAGCTGGTAGGAATCTGCGTATCGAGCCAGGTGGTCAAACTCTCGATGGTACTCCACCACGGTCCGAGTACCCTGCTTCAGCTGTAAGAACCGCTCCTCCAAATCATCCCTAGCCGACTGCGGAACGAAATGCTCCAGCAGTGCGGCCCTGAACTCCTCCCAAGTGATCTCCGCAACCTCCCTATCAGCAAATGTCGTGTCCAACAGCGTCTTCCACCACCTCTTTGCATGGGACTCCAGGCAGGAGACAACCAGAGCCACCTTCTCCTCCCATGGACACCGAATCCCGGTCAGCATCTCGTACATGATATCCAGCCATTCCTCCGTCCGAACAGCCGACTCTGTCCCCAGATAGGACGGGGGAGAAAGACCCGGAAGATGCTGAGCCAGTTGGCCCCCAGATTGGGCTGCGGGACCGGAACCTGCTGGGCCCTGAAGGCCTCCAGAATGGCAGTCAGGGTCTGTCCCATATCTGACTGAAGGAAAGGAGTGGGGGCCGGTGGGGGTGGTGCAACATCCTGAGCCTGTGGAACTCCACCCTGAGGCGTAGTCCGTGCTGGAGGCTGCGTAACAAAAACACACGCTGAGAAAACGTTCAAATACTACATAAAGGTGGACAAATTATATGTGATCCCCATATGGGCACACCACTGCTTCCGCTGCTTAGTTTGTCCCCAAACTAAACTCGAGCGGGGGTGACCAAGGGTTTGTGGACTGCTACTTCCTTCTGATCGATGTTTGCTCTGATACCACTTGTAAGACCCCCTTTTTTTTTCTTTTTTCAAACCCGGGGTCTTAGGCCCAGAACCGCCGCTTTGCGGTGACTCCTTCACGTCCCGAAGGGTCATCACCACAAGGCGCCGATTCTGCCGGCCAAATTCGATCACAGAAGTAGCACATTTATTGAAGTAAAAGCAATGCAGTCCACAATAATAAAAATCACATACATATATAATAAAACTCCACGAAGGGAGTGTCCACAGAAACATCAGAGTAATATAATTACGGGCTTATGCCGGTACAAAATATCCTCACTACAAGTCTCTCATGCGGAAGCGAATCAGAAACTACTCAAGGATCGAGACTCACGGTCCCGGCGGTGTGAACTCCGGAGCTAGACTGCCCCCTCTCTAGGCGCACCGATCTCTGGGGCTGCTCCTCCATGCTGGGCTCCACGATCCCCTAAAATGATATGGTTCGAAAACCGTTAGTCTAAAAGACTAAGTCCTATCATCCCCCACCCCTTCCCCCACGCTCTAAGGCACCGGGCGGAGAGGAAGAAAGGGGAGGACATGAAAGTGGAGAGTAGTCAAAAGCAGATGACGGTGGACCTAACTAGCAAGTTATATATTCGGGAAGCAACATAAGTGTTGTAATAGGTATAACAGAAAGGAAGTAAGTAAGAAATTAAACCTTCACTTATGTGAGTACACATAAGCCAAGGGATCTTTTGCAAGGCTCCCATCGTATAAAGTGTCCCATACCACTTATACGTTGGGGTGTCGGTTTTCAAACAGCAACATATATATATTGAAATTAACCTTTGATTTATAAACTTGCCCACACAAGCTTATAGACCAAGGGGTCGTTTTTGCAAGTCCTAAAGTATAAGCGTCCCATTCCACTTATACTTTAGGTGTCAAGGTTGTTCTGAATGATTATGATATGCAACTATATGGTGGGTATGTTATGTCATGCAGTGCAACTCACACACCCGACTCTGTGCACACAGACCTTTAGTTCCCCCTTTCGGAGCCGTTACCTCCCAGGATACCTCCGTAGTGGCAAACGGAAGCGGTGGGTTGGGCCTCGCCCACCTCCAAAACCAGTAAAGCACACTGGTCTGACCTATCGTACGCCTCAACGCTTGGTGCACAAAGCGGACGCCTGCGTACTCTTGCCGGCTGGCGCACCGGACTTCTGTTGGCGGAGTGCTAATCACCCCGCCGAGTCAACGATATCGGTGTCGGTGCAATCGAACTCCCCGATATCGAAAGACCCACCACCTTAACTTTTCCTATTTTATGCACATGCAAGTTAAACCGTAAGCACTCAAAACCGAGCCGAAGCTCCCCGGACCAAAACGTCCGTCTCCAAATCAACCGAGCCGAAGCTCCCCGGACCGTCCTGTCCGTTTCCAAATCAACCGAGTCGAAGCTCTCATCAACCTTCCTGTGCCAACAGTGTTGTGAAGAGTGCAGCCCTAGTTACTAAGTTACTCTTGTCGGTTTGTTATTACAGTTTACGTTAGCCCAGGACTGCCCCCGGTATACCCCGTGAAGGGCTCTCAAGGGGCACTAGGAACCAAGACGGTGCATTACGGCCCGAAGTTCCCTTTCGCAAGGCACTTATTTTTGGTTGGTTGATTTCCCTTACCCATTCCCTTAATGTTACTTTGGTTCTAACCCTAATGAATTTTAACTCCTTCACCCGCTCCCAGGAAAGACGATGTTCCGTCGAACCCGAGCTCCACCCATCCTTAGTTAACCTAACCACTATCCCATACCCAATTTCATTGATAACCTCCGAATCATCTTGCCACGGCATTTACACATGATTTGTCGCCCTATGACCATGGTATTACAATTTCTATTATTTCACTATATGCAGACCAACTTGAGCAAATCAACAAGTATGATAGGAAGTGCATCAATTTCTCATCCAAACACCCTAAGATAATTACTAAGGGCCTATCATGACTTTTATAATTTAAATCCAGCACTTCCAAATTTTTCCTAAATAATTTAATATTTATTTAATTATCCAGAAATTAAGGCCATGAGTGATTTTGAGCATGAGGTACTACATTCATTCATCATAAAGTTATAAGAAAATTACCAGGGCTCTACAATGTCCATAAATGTTTACTGACCAAAAATTATAATTTTACAAGGCCTAAAAATATTATTTAAAAATCATTTATAAATTCTACAAATTGCAAGCCTTGTGAATCAACCCCTATGATTATAGGTCCAACAATTCTACAATAATTACCAGAGATGTAAGAGGTCATAAAAACTCATTTGCCTAAGTTACACCAGATTTCAGTGAGGGAACAACCCATAATAATTATTTGACTATCTTTAGAAAATCAATGGCTTGTGAATGAAGTACTTAAAATAATCAGTTAATAATTCCAGAAAAATTCAAGCATATGTATAAGAATCTAAAAAGCTCTCTGCCAAAATTTCATATCCATTAATCAACCATAGAAATCAAATTAATTAAAATACCCAAAAGCCTATTTTTGTGAGATATGAAGGAACTATTATGTATTGAATCCCAAGGCTCTCAATATTACTTCCCAAAGACTTCCCTAAACCCAAGAAGTACACTACCCAAGTTTCATGGCCTTTAGGCAAGTTTTGGTGACCTATTTTACCTTAACAAGGGGGGTGCCCTAAAATTCACCTACAGTGAACTGCCCTAACTTGTAGGGTATACCCCTCCCCAAAAAGCCTCTACAGGACAGTCCACTCATCCACATTTTTCCTATTACATATCAAACTGTAGGTATTTGAAATACCTACAACTTCTCTGATGGTCACATCCCCTGAAAATCCCTAGGAGTGCCCTAAAACTCTCCTACAGTGATCTGCCCTAACTTGTAGGGTATAGCCCTCACTAAAAAGACTCTATAGGGCAGACCACTCATCCACATTTTACCCATCACATATCAAACTGTAGGTATTCAAAATACCTACAACTTCTCTGAAGGTCACACCCCCTGAAAATCCCTAGGGGTGCCCTAAATTTCTCCTACAGTAAACTGCCCTAGTTTGTAGGGTATAGGCTTCACTAAAATGACTCTTCAGAACAGAGTTTTTCTCCAAATTTTTAATAACACATATCAAATTGTAGGTATTTCAAATACCTACAATTTTCATGTTACAAGTTTTTCCATCAGATGCCCTTAAGGGGCCTAAAATAATTTTATAAGGTTCTGCCCTAAAGATTAGGTCACACCCTTATTCAAATGGCTCTACAGGGGTGAGTTTTTCTCCAAATTTTTAATAACACATATCAAATTGTAGATCTTCCAAAGACCTACAACTTTTATGTTTTAAACTTTTTCATTAGGAGCCCTTAAGAGGCCTAAAATCGGGTTACAGTAAAACTGTTTAAGAAAAGACAGAAAATTGCATATAATAAACTATTAATTCAAATCCTAGGGTGCACGAATCTTGATGAACGATCCAACGGTAGCTGCTCTTCTTCCCCGATGGAGTAGAGAAGTAGACCCGCCACAGGCCCCTTTTTCGGGGCTGTTACCGGCGGCCTGAGGCGGCGCCACCACCGGGAAACACCCCCTATGTGTTCCCGGTGGTGGGGGCTTCCCTTGGCTGGAGCTAGGGCGGCCGGAGGTGGCGGCGCCGCCCTACCCGAGAGCTCCCAAAAACCCCAAAAAAATGGCAGATTTCTGAAATATTAAAACTTGGATCCGATTTATTACAAAACGAAATCCATTTCTAAAGAGCCCTAGGATCTAAGCATGGAAGAAAGAGTGAGGGAGGACCTTCCCGGCGGCCATGCAACGTGTAGATCGACGAGGGGCCATGGCGACGGCGGCGGCGGCGTTTTCCTCCTTCTCAAGCTCCGGCCACCCTTCTCTTCTGCTAGGGATTCGAAAACCTTCTCCCTGGCTCACTGAGGGGTTTTAAAGGTAGAGGAGGGAGGGGGAGAGGCAGGGCTTGGAGTTTATTATGCCATTAATTGGCTTCAATGGGGGCGGCTCGGATTGAAGAGAGGGGGGTTGCACAGCGCCTAGAGGGTTGGGAAACGGCTGGAGGAACTCCTCTTTCCCAGAGGAGGTTAATGGCATCCATTATTGCTCCCCTCAGCCCCTTCATGGCCGAACCCCACACTCCTTGGTCTTCCAAAACTCCTCCACCATTTTTGAATAATTTCTCTCTCCTCCTTTAAAATTCCTTCTCTCTCTCTCTCATCCTCTCTCTCCTAGTCACCCCAAACTGAAAACTCCTCATCTCACCCCTCTAATGGCAGCCCACTAAGGCCATTTAATTTTTATATGAACTCACAAGGGAAAGGGAGGCTCATCTTCTCCATGAACCTATTATTTTCTCTCTCCTATTTTTCTTCTCTCTCTCTTTCTCTCTCTCTTCCCCCAAATGAAGCCCCCATGTAATGTCTTCCTTTTTATTCTATTGGCAGCCCACTACAAATTATGATACTTCAAATGAAATATAAGAGAGGGACCCACCATGAATGATCCTTTACTCTTTCTCTCTCCTCTATTATTTCTCAAATTTAGGCTTCTCTTTCTCTCTCCTAGTCACCTAGTTGACTGGTCAAGGAACTAGGTTATTGGCAGCCCTAATATCTCACATTATTCTTGTCATTAGGCTTAGCCTAAGAGGGGGGTGACTTGAAGTTGGGTTAGCCCAATTAGGTCAAGTTGACTTGACTTGGGTTAAATGTTGACTTGGTTATTTTGACTCTTTGGGTCCACATCAATGGGTCTTTAGTGACCCTTTGGACTCCCCTAAGGCCTAGGTAGGGTTAGTTGGAGTTGAGTTGGCCCCCTGGAGGTCACATGGCCCTTAGGAAGGGCACTTTGACCATTTTAGGGTTAGGGTTGGCTTGGGTTAATTTGGCCACTAGTATTGACCCCATTGAGTCTATGGTGACTCATTGGCCCCACATTGGGTCTAGAAATGCCCTAGAGTCAGTTTGAACTCACTAGGTCACCCAAACTCAGTGTTTTGGAAACTTGCTATTTGCAGCCCAAAATGAGTCTCTACTAGACTCCTAAGCCCATTTGGTCTATTTGGTTCCCTATGGTCTTGCCATGGCCCAGGCAAGCCCAAAGTTATTCTTAGGGGGGGCCTAATTGGAAATGGGATGTTACAGTATATGCCATAGAGTATTGTTATTGGTTACTTCATTAAACAAGCAGATTTCAGAGTGAGTTGAATTAAAATCTACTAAATAAATGTTGCCTTGTCTAATGCCTACTAATACAACATTATTATCTAAAGTAATATTACAAAGAGAGTTAGAGAATGATACCTGATATCCAGCATCACATAACTGACTTACTGAAATTAAATTATGCTTCAGTCCAGTCACATAAGCAACTCTCTTGAATGTAACAGCTCCAATTGTCATCCTGCCATAGCCTTCAGTTTGACCACAGCTTGAATCTTCAAAGATTACCTTTGGGCCAAGCTTTGCCTTGAACCTTGACAGATGTTCTTTATTTCCTGTCATGTGCTTGGAGCAACCACTATCCAAATACCACTTATTTTGAGTGATAAGATAGGTCTTCACCTGCAAGTAAATCAATTTAAACATTGTGGACCCAGGTAACCTTGGGTCCCTTGTTTTTCACATAAGAAAAACTGGAAATAAATGAATAAGCAGGCTGAGGGTGATAACCTAATGGGTAAGATCTCCTTGGTGGGATTCTCCATGCTGATGATGGGTCAATGAACCTAGGGTTTCTATTCATATTCGGGTTTCTAACGTTCTGATTTGAATTTTGAAATTCTTGTTGAAAGCATCGATCGACGTTCGACGATTGGTACCCAGATCGTCGATATTCGTTCGACCATTGGGTCTGCGATCGTCGAGTAGCGTTCGACGCCCTTTGTAATTCATTAAATTTCTGTTTTCTTTTCTCTATTTTAGCTTTATTTAAAGCTCTATTTACTTGATTGACTTGCTCAGTGTTTTTTATTCCACTAGATGAAATAAAATTCACTGGAGTTGAAAGTTGATTTTTAAGAATGATTGGGGGCTCACTAGAAGATGCTCCTAAGCCTAATTTGTTATTGCCTGACCTAGTGTTAGACATGTTGGTTATTTCAAGCAACTTAAGGCTTCTACCATTCAGAGACTCTTCTAACCTTTTGGATTTAGCTAACTCATTCTTAAGAAATTTAATTTCTTCACTAGAATTAGTGAGATCTTCCTTTAACTTAATGTTTTCATTAGCAATCAGTTCAGACTCAGCTAGTTTAATTCTAAGTTCTTTTATTTCTTTTTCAGAACTAATTAAATCTAAACATAAAGATTTAAAATCAGATTTAAATTCAGCAGATGTAAAGTCATAAGAAGATAATACCTCATCTTCTGTTGGCATCTCTTTATCTGAATCTGAATTCTCTACAGCTGAGTGATTGTTGCAGGCATCAATTGCCATCAGGCAAACTTCCTTTGCCTTCTTTTCTTCTTCATCCTCACTGGAGCTTGAGGAAGAGGATTCCTCTTTAGAATCGCTCCAGGTTTCAGCAACAAAGCCTCTCTCCTTCTTTTTGTTCTTGTAGGAGGATGGCTTGGAATGCTTCCTATGCTGATCCTTGTCTTTTCTTTTATCTTTGTACTTTTCCTCTGGACAATATGTAAGAATATGTCCAGGCTTCCTGCAACCATAACAGATTATTTCTTTAGAGGGGGTACGATCATACCTTGTTTATCTTCATACTTTGAAGATTTCTTTCTGAATTCCTTCCTTCCCATCTTGAGAAACCTTTTGGCAAATAATGCCATCAGTTCCTCATTGGACTGGCTGCCTTCAGAAATGTCAGCAGCTTTGAGAGCAAGGGTTTGCTCTTTTCTTGTAGGAGTTGGGGTCTTTGCTTCAGCTTCAGCTTCCCTGGACTTCAGCACTTGCTCAAAAGACTTGAGCTTGCCGAGAAGGGCTTCTGTTGAGATTTCATTTGTGCTTCTGGCTTCCTTGATAGGCCAGATCCTCTGATCCCATGTGCTGGGGAAGCACATAAGAATCTTATCATTGACCTCTGTCAATGAAATATCCTTATCAAGGGTCCTCAGCTCATTGATGATTGAGCTGAGCCTTGTGTACATAGCTTCAACTGATTCAGCATCAGTTTTCTTGAAATTCTCATATTGTGAGATAAGGTTGGATCTTTTGTCCTTCCTTTCATCAGCTGAACCAGCTACAATCTGGTTCAGTGTATCCCACATAGCTTTTGCTGAGGAGCAGTCAGCAACCTTCTAGAATACTTCATCAGACATTGTCTGAGCCAGAATGTTCATTGCCTTGGCATCTGCTATCTTTGCCTTTTTGTACTCATCATTGTAGTCTGGAGGAGGCACTGCACTCATATCAGATGATGATGAGGCAGTAGCAGCAGCAGGTGCCCTTGGTGGTCCTGTCAAAATAGAAGCAAAGATACTTTCATCAATAGAGTTCATATATAATTTGATCCTTGCCTTCCAGATGCTGAACTTGGCTACGTTGCATGCTGGAGGTCTGGTGCTAGAATAATCCTTGGACTGGGCCATAATAGTGAAAGTTAATATCTATAAACTATGCTATCTATCAGGATCTTGTGACTTAGGTGTTAGCCTATTCAGTCAATCAACCTCCCTTTGATACCAATTGAAAGAGAAGGGATAGATACTACTCTAGAGGGGGGTGAATAGAGTAATCAAAAATTGCACTGGAAAAGTTGACTTTCTACTCAACTCCCTTGGAGTTAAATGCGGAATGAAAGTTATAGATATTTGAGATTTAAACCTTAAAGCCTAACACAAGTGTTGTGCACAAAAAGGCAGCCAACTGTAGTTACAGTTAAGACTTGGAAACCTAAACAGCAACTAGCAAACCTAGTTAAGATCTAATCACAGCCACAATGCATGTAATTAAATAAAGCAATCCAGACGAAACAAGGAATTTATAGTGGTTCCCCAAACAACTTGGGTACGTCCACTCTTCTACCAACAAGGTAGGAATCCACTCAGGTTTTTGATCAGGTGCCCTGCCACAAACAAGATCTCCTTCAGGTAGATCAAGAAACACTTTAGACTTTTGATCAGGTGTCTAAAAACCAACACAGGTTTTTGATCAGGTGCCCTGCCACCAAGGGATACTTTTGAAGGGAATAATAACTCTGTATAGAGGGGGAAAGGAGTTTAGGTGACTTCTCTATTTTACAATAGATTAGAGAAGCACAATAACTTGCACTGAGCTAGAAAGCTCAAAAAGAATCAAGGATCCCCCTGGCTAAAAGAATGTCCAGGTGAAGTCTTGCTTTAGTGCAGAAACACTTCAGAAATTTCTGAAGGAAAAAGCTACAAGAAGATAAATAATATGAAATAAGATTTTCTTCTTCAGGCAGCTATCTTCTTCTTCTTCTTCAAAAGGCTCTGAGTGAAGATCTTCCTGTAAGCAGGAGAACTCAGGTTGAAGAAGAGAGAAGAACTTGAACTTCTTCTCAGTTAGATGTGAATGTCCTGAGAGCAGTTTGGAGACTGTAAGTTCTTAAGCTTGAATGCTGCTGTTAGCTTTTGAATTCCTTTTTCCTGGATGAACTTGATTTTTTTTGCTATGTGGACTAGTTCATTTCTTTCCTCAAGAAGGTCTTTATATAGCAGCAGCAGCAACGGCTCTTACTTGAGTTTGAATCTTATCTTCTTCTGAACTCTGCAAGCTGGGCTGCAAAAAGCATAAAGCAAAACAAAAATACTATAGGCAGATATCCTATAATAGGATAAAGCTTTCTAAGAAGCTGCAAATACTTCTGATGAAATAATATAAGAGAAAGTCACATCAGAAAAGACTCTTTACAGCCAAGGAAGACTTTTTGAGTCTAACGGCTATAAAGGACAGCCTGGCAGAAATAATATCTCAGCTATAAGACAAACGACTTTGTCAGAAAAGATTAGCTCATGCATAAAGAATAGAATAGATAGTGCATGGAAGTATTATCACAATTTACTCAGATAATCTTTTATAAAAATATGCCAAAATAATTATGAAATTAGTCACATAACAGAAGACGACAAAACTATTTAAAACATACAGCAAAACGTCGAACGACCTTCGGAGATCGTCGACCGACGCACGGAGATCGTCGATCTATCGGGCAGATAGTCGAACGATCCAGATAGTCGAACTATCAAAGAAAATAGTCGAACTACCTCAGCAGATAGTCGACCTATCAGAACAGATAGTCGAGCTATCAGATAGTCGATCTATCCGGACAGATAGTCGAACTACCAAACAAAACAGATAGTCGACCTATCAAGCAGATAGTCGACCTATCACAGAAAACAGATAGTCGACCTATCAACAGATAGTCGACCTATCAGATAGTTGAACTATCCAAGCAGATAGTCGAACTATCAAAGCAACGCAGATAGTCGACCTATCAACAGATAGTCGAACTATCAAAGACAGCAGATAGTCGACCTATCAACAGATAGTCGAGCTATCAGATAGTTGAACTATCAGGACAGATAGTCGAACTATCAAAGAAAACAGATAGTCGACCTATCAACAGATAGTCGAGCTATCAGATAGTTGAACTATCAGGACAGATAGTCGAACTACCAAAGCAAACAGATAGTCGACCTATCAATAGATAGTCGAGCTACCAAAGCAAACAGATAGTCGACCTATCAACAGATAGTCGATCTATCAGATAGTTGAACTATCAGGACAGATAGTCGAACTACCAAAGCAAACAGATAGTCGACCTATTAACAGATAGTCGAGCTATCAATGCAGACAGAACGTCGACAAACTGATAGACGATCGTCGATCAGCCAATAGACGATAGTCGAGCGACGTTCGACTATAGTCGAACGAAAAACTACTTAACCAAATATTCATCTGGAAAGGAAATTCTACACAACTAGAGAATCTAACCTATCAACTAACCTTTGACCATAGATAAAACTTGGGTCAAGAGACAGAAAGAGAGGACTGAACTCAAATCAAAACCTAGGATTCCAACACATCACATGCATCACAATAATACAGAGTCTTGCCTTGATATGCATACAATCATCACCAATTCGGACCAACCTGTCCAGATGGGCTTCACACAGCATGCCTACCCGTACTTCTCGCTTCCGGGACTACTCCAACAAGGATCAAGGGATGGAGTTCAACATCCCAAGAGAATTCAACTATACCTTTGTAGAGGATTCATGCTTATGCAAAAAGGAAGGATTTCACATATCCAAGGAGGAAGTCGTTACCCTTGGAGGATGTTCTGGAGCCATGGCAAGCACTGCTTAGAGCTCTGCCTTCCCAAATATGGTCTCCGATCTCGAATCCAAGCTTGGACTAGCTGGATCTCCCTCTCCTTCCTCCTTCTTCTTCTTCCTTCCTTCTTCCTCTTTCTTTCTGTCTCTTATGAAGATAAAGCGAAGATAAGTTTGCTGGTTCGGGGTCTTAAAGGGGCTGGAAAACCTGAAGACCACCAGATCTGGAAAGAGGGAAACAAACGGCCGAGATCTGCAGAAAATAACTTTTTCGGCCCTGACACGCCCTGTGACACGCCCGTGTAACAGGCCGTGTCCCTTAAGCGGCCCTTAAGCGGCAAAGAACAGCCTTACCACATGGGTTGAACATGCCCGTGACCACCTGACACGGCCTGAGACACGCCTGTGTCTCTGGCTGTGTCGCCTCTCTCGACGAATCTCGTCGATCGCCGAGATTATTTTCGCCGATCGTTGACATGATCTCGCCGATCGTCGAGAAGGACACGCCCTGTGACACGCCCGTGTCACAGGCCGTGTCGCCTCTTCTCATCGATCGTCGATCACGATGCTCAACCATCATCGAACGCGCGACCTGTAGCAACCCGAGGAGGACACGCCCTGGGACACGCCCGTGTCTCAGGCCGTGTCACTCCAAAAACACCCGAAACCCAACTTTGAAACTTACTCACGACCATCTCGAGTATTTGCTTGACACACCCTGGGACACGCCCATGTCCCAGGCCATGTCACTTGGCCTGAAAACCAAAACTGGGTTTTATGGGTAATACAAAGTCTCCCCCATGTTCTTCAATCCGAAGGGCATAATGTTGTAGCTGAAGCACCCATCCTCTGTGACAAAGGTAATATCTTTGATGTATGGTGGATGCATGCGTATTTGATGGTACCCTGAAAATGCATCTAAAAAACTCATTAGTGAAAAACCGACGGCTGAGTCAACAAGCGCATCGATTCGAGATAGAGGATAATAATCTTTAGGGCATGCTTTATTTAAAAGGGAAAAGTCCACACACATCCTCCATTTCCCCTCTCCCTTTTTTACCATTACAACAATACTCACCCACCCTGGATACTTGCTTGTATATATGAATCAAGACTTAAGCAGCTTCTGCACCTCTTCCCTGATGGGCCCGACCATCTTGGAGGCGATGGCTCTCTTCTTTTGTTGTATTGGACGATCCTTGGGGTCAAGATTGAGATTGTGGCACACCACGTCCGCGTTGACTCCTGGCATGTCTGTTGTGCTCCAGGCGAATATGTCGATATTATTCTATACGCACGCCTTGATCTCCTCCTGGTCCTCGGGACTGAGCTCTCCACGTACTTTTATCTTCTATTTCCTCCCTTCTTTAATGAGGATCGCCATCTCCAGCACTTCCACTGCTGCCTTCAATCTTGATGGATCCTCCTCTTTCTCCTGCTCCCTCAATATCTAAGAGTGAAGGAATATATAACACTAACTCTAGAGGGGGGAATAGTTTATTAAAAATCTTTTGATTAATTTTTATACCGGATTAATAAAATAAGTGATATGTATATGTAAATAGGAAGAAATAAAACAAAGAAAATCACAGCATAAAAAATAATAAATTGAGCAACTAGACGACAAAAAGATTTTATAGTGGTTCCCCTAAAACTTGGGTACATCCACTCTTCTACCACCTTGGTAGGAATCCACTACAAGTTTTTGATCAGGTGCCCTTCCACCGCAGGTTTTTTCTCAGGTGCCCTGTAACCACAAGTTCTATTTTCAAGGGAGATCTAGCAACCCTTTGAGCTTTTGACCAGGAGCCCAAAAACCAAGCTAGGTCTTTTGATCAGGAGACTTAACAACCAAAGGCTAACTTTTCAAGGGAGTTAAAACCGTATATATAGGAAATGGAAAAAAGAAATTTGATTTTGTCTTCTCTTTCTCAATGTTTAGAGAAGACTAGTGGATTGTTGTTGTTGCCAAAGCTCCCCCCTGAGATGTAGAATAGTTAAGGAGAAAGGAAACTTTTCTTAGGGTGTAGGCCTTCAGATTGCTTGTTAATCTTCAGGAAGCTTTTAGACAGATGTTGATGGATTATCTCTTGAAAGTCCTGAAGCAAAAACTGATGAATAACTTGAGTTGTATGAGAGCTGTTCTTCTTTGAGTTTTTGTAGAATATTCTATCTGTCACGGGTAACCAACTTACTGCTATCTTGAAAAGATAAACCTTATATATTCCTTGTAGATATCATCCTTTGAATTTTAATTCCTTTCCTTGACTGACTACAGAAATTCTAGGACTTGAATGGCAAGAATTTTTCTTTAATGAATTTCCCTAACTATCTCATTAAAATAAGCCAAGTAATAAATATATGAAGACCATAATTAATGCTGACATGGAACTGCTATATTCTTGAGAGTATGAGCATTAATTATCAGAGTATTACTGTCTTAATATAATCGAATTAAATTGATATTCGATCTGAGAAACTGCAGAGTAAAAAGTCGAACAGAACCTTGAAGGAAATAGTTGAACTCAGGAATAATTTCGTTAACCTGAACTCCAAGTTCATCGGGCTGAGAATTCTTCATTGTCAAGCTGAGCTCAACTTTCATCGATCTGAAAATTAACTGCCAATCTGAGCTCCAAGTTCGTCAACCAGAGATGTACTTTCGTCGAGCTAAACTTCTTATATAAGATCAAAGTTCGTCGATCTCAGCTGGACTTTCGTCGAGCTTAACTCATAGAAGGAACTCTGAGTTCGCCGATCTGAGATCAACGATCGTCAAGCTAAGTTAAGCTATCGTCGAGCTAAACTTCTGAAATCTTTAAACTGTCTTGTCTCTAAAGTATTGAGTCTTTGAAGTCTTCTGAAGGAAGGTTTCAATAATATAACCTAATGAGATTAAGCTTAACCCTAGAAATAACAAATCACCATAAGCTATACAAGTTGGGTCAACAAACCTAATAGTGAACTTAGCCCAAATCCAAACTGGTGTTCCAACAATCTCCCCTTATTTGGGTGAGGTCACTATACAAGATAAAAAATAAAAAATCACAAAGCAATAAAAATATCTGATAGAATTTTTAAACATTCAGCATTTATGAACAAATGTGCCTTGGATATAATACATAACAATAAAGTTAAAAAAATGAAAAATCAGAATATTAAGAGTTTTTTTTAATCATCAGTAGAGGGATCTGAAGCAGGTTTTGAGAAAACAATTATCCTTTTTGGGTATTCTGATTCTTTTTGGGTCATCTTCATGTCTTGAGCCCCAAGAATCTTTACTGAAGTTGCTCTAGGCACTACAGCCTCTGGGTGAAGACTCATAAAAGAATCAATATTGAATAGATTTATTTTTTTATACCTTTCTATCTCTTTCTTCCTGTAGGAAGACATGGTTCTAAACTGAGAGGGATCTTTTCCTTCCTCCTTGGCTTCTCTTATTTGAGATAGAGATATCAGCTCATTGAACCTGGCCATTCTATAGTTGGGGTCCAATTTTGTATCACAAATTGGAGACAGTGGCCTTTCTAATCTTGCTGATTTCCTTCAAGTGTCTTCAGCTTGATACTTTCCTTCTAATACTGTTGTTGTTTGCTGCTGCTGGAGCTGTGCTGCTGTCTTTTGTAAGATGGTTTGGAATGAAGAGAAGATGTAGACTTTTGACCTTGAGATACATTTCCTGCTGATCCTGCTGCAGGAGGAGGAGGAGGAGGAGGTCCTCTCAAAGAGTTCTTAGGAGTAGAACTATATCTCTTCATCTTCTTTCTTCCCTTTTTCTCATTCTTAGACAGTCTCATCCAGTATGGATTATCTAGAGTGAGAGTAATGTTGTGCAGAATGTAGTAAGGAGTGTCAGCTGTGGGATTTGGTATAGCTGCAGCCTTTGCTGGAACTTTCTTCTTTGCTTTTCTCTTCTTAGAACCAAAATTTTCTGAATAAACATCATTATCATCAGACTCATGAGCAGGAATATCATATAATGCATCAATTTGCTTAAACAAGTCAGCTTGATTCTTGGCTTGAATTTATGGCTCTTTAGATACAATATGTGTAATAACATGAGCATTAATATAGTCACTTTCTGCATCCATATCCTGAAACATAATTTCATCAAGATCTGGCATGCGGGACTCAGCCCAACCAAAAGTTGGAGGATAAAGAGCCTTTGGCTCTGGAACACTTACTGATATAATCTCAGAAGAGATACTAGATGAAATATTATAGAAGCTATTTCTAATTTCTTCTAACACAGAAGAATTAACTAGAGCAGAATAGCAAACAATTGCACTAGAATAATCTAAAATTGATGAATCAAAAACTAGTAAATTTCTGTTATAAATTGTATCAAAGGAATGTAATAAAGAATGAATATCAATTGAGAGATTTATAATGCAAACACCAATAGTGTTTATTGATGCATCAACTTACTCTTCTTAAAAGCATGTCATTTTTGTATCATCATCTAGAATTTTACTAATTTCTAAAATTTCTAGAATATCTCCTTATATTGATGCTACTGTTGCTGGAACTGCTAGAGGAGCTTCTTCATAGAACATCTCCCCATGCCAGGTTTCAGAGAATCCTGAACACAGGCCCCCAGAATAAGAAGGGATGGAGGAGGAGGAAGCAAGTTGAAATGATAGATGAGAGATGGAAGCAGCAAGAGGGGCAATAGCCTCATCTATTTGCTTATTCAGAGAGGGAGAGATGAATTTGAGAAGATCAGTAGAAATGTTAGAGAAGTTTAGATATAGTGGCTCAGGAGTAGATGGGGTATAGGTGGATTGATGTCCACAGTTGGGATAGATGGAGAGTGATTGAGGTAAGTCTGATTATTGGAAATGTGGGAATTTTTGTGGAAGATTTGAAGGAGGGATGGAATCAGGAAGTTCATCTTGAGGGGGTGAATTATGTGGAGATGGAGATGAAAGAAGATTGAATGTAGGGAATTATTGGTTGATCTGGATGAGTAGATGATGATGGGAGATCATAAATATGTGATGGTTGAGGTGATTGAGGAGGTGGAGATGGTGCATTCATAGAACTATAGATTGGAGATTATGGTTGAGATGGTTATTGTGATAGTGAGACTTGAGGAATGGAGGAAGAAGGTAGTTGATGTAACATCCCATTTCCAACTAGACCCCTAAGAGTGGTTTTGTCATGACAAAACGCTAGGAAGCCCAAGAAAGAGTCAAGTGGACCTGGTGGTGTGAATAGGGCCACTATGGTCTACACTTAGCAGATTTCTAAACCTTGGTTTAAGGTGATCATGGGGCTTCACCAAGACTCCAAGACCCCACCCATACCCTTATAACCCTAGAAGGGGGTCAATGGGTCACTAAGAACCTATGGAGAGCAATCAAAGGACCTAAGTTGACCAAAGTCAACTATAACCCTAGCTAGGTCAAATTGACCTACACAAGGGTCCATTGCAGTCTATTAGCCAAATAGACCCCACCCATACCCTTATAACCCTATAAGGGGGTCAATGGGTCACTAAGGACCTATGGAGAGCAATCAAAGGACCTAACTTGACCAAAGTCAACTATAACCCTAGCTAGGTCAAAACGACCTACACAAGGGTCCATTGCAGTCTATTAGCCAAATATACCCCACCCATACCTCCATAACCCTAGGTAGGGGTCAATGGGTCACTAAGGACCCATGGAGGGTAGTCAAGGGAGCTAAGTTGACCAAAGTCAACTCTAACCCTAAATAGGTCAAATTGACCTACACAAGGGTCAATTGCAGTCCCTTAGCCAAATGGACCCCACCCCTACCCTCATAGGCCTAGGGAGAGGCCAATAGGTCACCAAGGACTCATTGGGACCAATCATAAAGGCTAGGTTGACCAAAGTCAACTCTTGACCTAATGTGGTCAAAGTGCCCTAGTTAAGGGCCAAGAGACCTCCAAGGGCCAATCCAACCCCACCTTGACCCTAGGGGAGGCTAATGGGTCACCAAGGACCCATTAAAGAGATCTCAAGGACCAAATTGACCTAGGTGGGCCCTAGTCCAACTTTGGGTCAAGTTAGCCCAAATGGGCTAACTCAAGCTCAAGCTCATTTCAATTGGGCTAACCATGACTTAAGTGACTAAATAGACTTGTGGGCTGCCATGGGACATGTAGGAGCCAAAAATTTAGGCTTGGTGACTAGGAGAGAGAAAGTCACCCATGGAGAAGAGAGAAAGAGAAGAAAGAAGAAGGAAGGAGGACTTTGTACTCCTCCTTCCCCCTCCCCAACCTCCCCATTCATTTCAGAAGGACAAGGGGGAGTGCAGCAGCCATTGTGGACTGGTTAGAGCAAGCTCCACCCCCCCCTACCAACCTATCTGCCAAGATTGACCATGGCCAAAAATGGCCCATGGCAATTCAACCACCTAACTCCCTCCTCTCCCTCTTTAAAAGCTCTAGTGAGGTCCAAGGAGTATTTCCCACCCTTTTCCTGAAGAAGCCGAGCTCTTTCCTCCACTTTTGAACAATCCGACAACCACCGGCCACCACCATGACAATCCGGCGATCGGCACGGCTACAGCCGCCACCACAGGTCCTCCTCTACTCCTTAACCCATGGGCAGACCTTAGAAATCATTAGGTCCAAGGTTTGGGCTCAATTGAGCCCGATCCAATTTAGAAAAATCGTGCTTTTTCCATGGTTTTGAGCTTGTCGGGTTTGCCGGAATAGTGCTCCCCGGCGGCCTAGCCGCCGCCTGGAGATAGCCCCGACCACCACGACGGTGTCGGCGGCGGTGGCAGGCCGGGAAGTGGTCGGAGCGCCGGCTGCAGCCGCTGGAAATCGGCCCAGGCGGGATTAATCCTGGCCGTCTGCCAGAGGAAGAAGATGACAGGATGTCGTCCAAGGCGCGTCAAGATTCGTGCAAGGGATGATTAAATACTATAGGATATATAATTCTGATTTATTTCATTTATGCCACAGTTTTTGTATTTAATGGTTTTAAATTTTAAAAATACCTAGATGCCCGTTCATGAATAATGGTCAACAAATAAAAAGTAGCCCTATGGGTCTACTTTCAAACAAAATTGGTTTGAACCAATTTCGGTGACTGGTTTGACCAGGGCACTCATTTTGGTTGGGTCTATACAAATGACGAGGCAGTCATTAAACTAGTTGCCCACACTTCATCCTTGGTCCAAATGGTCTGAAATTTTGGCAGGGAGGCATTCTACCGTATATCTAAACCCTGCAAAAAAATGGGAATTTTTGGGTATAATTTTCTTATAGTTTTGTAAATAATTTAATTATGCTAGGGTAAATTAAATTATGGGTCAAATGAAGTCCACATTCATCCAAATTTTGGTGGAATGTATATGAGGTCAATATAGACCTCTGGTTAAAATTTCATTAAGTTTGGAGTTGATTTGAATGCGAATCAAGAAACCCTAGCCTTGCCCTAAGAAGGGCATTTTGGTACAAAATGTAATTTTGGGTTTTGAGTGTCCAATTCAACTCAACAGAGGTTCAAATTTTGGACACTGACTTGGCATGACTTTATCCACCTTCCAATGAAAACTTGGGGGCATTGGAGTTGATTTGGCCCAAGATCCTAGGTCAAACCCTAAGGAAGGGCTTTGGTACCTTGTGAAGGACATATTGCCATAACACCTTGTATGACTATGAAACTTTGTAGGGATGGTTTTAGGGTAACAATAACCCTCTGGTAAAAATATTAGGGTGTTTTGAAATGTTTGGGACCCACAAAACCCTAACCTTAGTTTAGGGCACAAACTTTCTAGGGTTGGAATAGGCTAGTTAAACTCCTCCAAATAAGGTAAAATTTTAGTATAATGGTCATAAAGATATTATTAGTCTCTAGTAATTTAATTGGGACTTTTGGGATAATATTTATGACACTTCTTTTGTAACACAAGGGATGCCTCATTTTAATAAACTAATTATTATGGTCCCTCTGACACTTGGGAGATCATGAAAATTTGGCAGAGGATGTTTTGAACCATTATAAGCTTATATAAAATTTATGAGAATATTTGGATATATATTTGAGATACTTACTTCACAAGCTTGATAAATGATGAAATTATTCAATAATTTAAATTAGTCCATTTACTGACAAATAAATTATGAAATTTGGCCCAAACAATTTACATGTCATTAGAATTCATACTTGAATTTTCTCTGAATTTTTGGAAGCCATATAGTATTTTATATTTCTTTAAATGAATCTTTAAGGATTAAAATAAAATAATGATTTGGGGATAAAACCTTACTGAAAAATTTAGATATTTTGGAAGATGAGTTATATCCTTATTTTGAATAACATATAAAAATTGTAGAATGATATCTTGACTGAAAATGGTACTTCATGTTCATTATTGGAAAGTCTAGTCAATAGAATAATTAAATAAATTATTAAATAAATAAGGAAAATTTTGGATCTCTGGATTTAGGGCTTAAAGGTCATAATGGACCTCCATTAATTACTATAAGAGTATTGGATAATTATTTGATGTACCTCCTATTTTACATGAAGTTTGACATGGTGGTCTGCATTTAGCAATTTTGGAAAACTGTATCTTTGAAGCTTATCACACCTTAATCACTGATGATATTTGACCCAGAGCATTTATGGTCCCTTGCAATCATGTTAGAGTTATCCTTGAATTTTCAGAAATAATATTGCCCTGTTTATTATTTTTATGAATTATTGCAATATACCATTTAAATAAAAATCAGTCTCCCGAACCTTGCTGAAAAACTAAGAGATTTTGTATCTTAGGTTAAATGATTATATTAAGTATAACATAAATCTGGGGAGATTTTATCTTGTCAAAATTTGGTAACTTCAGCTCAATCTTGGAGACTTTGGCCACTATAAATATTTAATAAATTCCTAGATAAATAGGAAAATTGTAAAACTCTGGATTTGGGCAATAAAGGTCATAATGGACCTCCATTAATTATTATAGGAGTATTGGATGAATACTTGATATACTTCCCATTTTACATAACATTAAACCTTGGTGGTCTGCATATAGTAAATCTACAGAAATAATCTGGAGTACAAGTTAGGCACATAAGTCAAAAATTAGTGGTTATAGGAACGAGTTTATCACTCAGGGTTAGATGATCTAGGGATGGGTTTGACTAAAAGTTAGGTGGTATTTGGGATCGACGAAAGATCGTCTTCCCCGTGGAGTAGAAGGTCAAAATCACCTTAGGTATAGTTTACTGTAATATGAAAATAAAATGGGTAAAACCTAAGTTGTAGGCATAATGTAAATTGAGGAGTAGGTAGTAAACTTAGGATTTCACACTCTCAAACCCCTGTGTCCCGAGAGATAGTTTGGGTTACTCGGGCAATAAGCCCAGTGGTTAAGGTAATGGGCATGGTAGCCCGGCGAGCTTCGGCTCGGTTTTTAGATTATGACGGACGGGTTAGTCCGGGAAGCTTCGGCTCGATTGTAGTTTACGACGGACGGGTTAGTCCGGGGAGCTTCAGCTTGATGGTTGATTATGACGGACAGGATAGTCCGGGAAGATTCGGCTCGGTTATTTGTTGGACTCATAACTATTGCATGTGCATAAAGGGTATAAGGTGGTGGGTCTTCGATATTGGGGAGTTCGTTGCACCGAGACCAATATCGTTGACTCGGCAAGTATGGTTCTACACTTCGCCAACAGAAGTTCGGTGCGCCAACCGGCAAGAGTACGCAGGCGTCCGCTTAGTGCACCCAGCGTTGAGGCGTACGATAGGTCAGACCGGTAGTGCAAATACTGGTTTTGAGGTGGGCGAGGCCCAACCCACCGCTTCCGTCCGCCACTACGGAGGTATCCTGGGAGGTAACGGCTCCGAAAGGGGGAACTAAAGGTCTGTGTACACAGAGTCGAGTGGGTGAGTTGCACTTGCATGTTCACATCATAGCATATTTGCATTTCTTAGCATAACCATTGCATATAACCCGACACCTAATGTATAAGCGGTATGGGACGCTCTATACATTAGGCCTTGCAAAATGACCCCTTGGCCTATAAGTTCGTGCGAGCGTGCTTATAAGTCAAGGTTCTCTTTCAGTATTATTTATATGTTATGCCTGCTAGTAAAACCGACACCCTATCGTATAAATCGGTATGGGACTTTTTATACGATAGGAGCCCTGCAAGAGATCCCTTAGCTTATGTGTTTTCACATAAGTTAAGGTTACTTATTTAATTTTGTATATTATCATGCTTACACTGTTAGTTTAGTTCCGCTGCCATCTGCAATTTGACTATTCTCCACCTTCAAATCCTTCCCTTTCCTTCTCCCCTCTCGGTACTTAAGAGCCATGGGGGAAGGGGTGGGGGACGATAGGACTTAGTCTTTTAGACTAACGGTTTTCGAACCACATCATTTAGGGGACTACGGAGCCCAGCATGGAGGAGCAGCCCCGGAAGTCGGCACGCTTGGAGATCGGACAGTCTAGTACCGGAGTCCAGACAGCAGGGACTGTGAGTCCCGAACACTAGTAGTTGTATTAGTTTGCTTCCGCGATGAGTGATTTGTAGTGAGGACTTGATATACCGGGCATAAGCCCGAGATTTTCATTATATGTACTATCTGTGGACACTCCCTTCGTGGAGTTTATTTTTCTATATATGTGATTTCTGTGGACTTGCTTTTATACTTATGCTACAGTAGAGATCGATTTAGCCGGCAGAATCGGCGCCTTGTAGTGATGACCTTCCCGGGTGAGAAGGTATCACCGCAAGGCGGCGGTTCTGGGCCTAAGACCCCGGTGTCGAAAAAGAAAAAAAAAGGGGGGGTCTTACAAGTGGTATCAGAGGAAAATATATCGATCGAAAAGTAGCAGTCCACTAACCCTGGGACACCCCCGCTCGAGTTTAGTTTGGGGACAAACTAAGCAGCGGAAGCAGTGGTGGGCCCATATGGGAAATCACATGAAAATTGTCCACTTTTAGTTAAATCTGTGAGACTTCTTATATTTGACTTCTATTATGTAGCCCCCAGCGCAGCTAACACCACAAGGCGGAGTTCAGCAGACTTTGACTATTGCATCACCTCCCCTGGTCCCCACTCCATTCCTACAATCAGAGATGGGTCAAACGCTGACGGCCATTCTAGATGCTTTCAGGGCTCAGCAGGTTCCGGCTCCGCAGCCAAACCCGGGGGCCAATTGGCTGAGCATCTTTCGAGGACTCTCCCCTCCATCTTACTTGGGGACAGAATCCGCTGTACGGACAGAAGAATGGCTAGATATTATGTACAAAATGCTGATTGGGATACGGTGTCCCTGGGAGGAGAGGGTGGCCTTGGTCGTCTCCTGCCTGGAGTCCCATGCCAAGAGGTGGTGGAAGACGCTGCTGGACACAAGGTTTACTGATAGGGAGGTTGCAGAAGTTACCTGGGAAGAGTTCAGGACTGCGCTGCAAGAGCATTTTGTTCCACAGTCGGCCAGGGATGAGTTGGAGGAGCGGTTACTACAGCTGAAGCAGATTCTTACCATTTGGACGAAGCAGAGAGTACCAATCGGGAGTTCGACCATTTGGCTCGATATGCAGATTCTTACCAGCTGGACGAAGCGGGATACATCAAGAGATTCTATAAGGGCCTGCGGGAGGACTTGAGGGAGGCTTTGTTGTTTGTATCCGACGGGCCTATCTCCCGGATTTTGGAAATGGCAAAGAGGATAGAGGCCGATTGGCACACCACTCAGGGCCGGAAGCGGTAAGCGGAGGATCAGGGCCGGAGAGCCAGAAATGATCAGCGGCAAGGTGCTATACCAGGTGGGAGAAGGATAGGACCAGCCTCGACAGGAAGTGAGGCAGGAGCCGAGGGAGCAGGTGATATTGGCCCCTCAGCCTCTTCAGATGAGGGAGGCACCGAGACCTGGGGGTATGGCTTTTCCCCCACCGGAGTGCTACAACTACCATCATATAGGACACATTCGGAGAAACTGCCCCATGAGGGAGAGACCTTTACCAGCACCCCAGGATGCCCCGCATGCCCAACAGTTTAGAGGACGAGGACGTGGTCGAGGACGTGGTTTCTAGGGTGCAGATCGCAGGCAGCAGAGGGAGCAAATTTATGCACTGGATTTGGCTCAACCCCAGAACCTGGAGCAAGTAATCACTGGTACGTCAGAAAAATTGTAAACTTATTTCCTCATGACCTTTAAGTTTATATAGAAGTGATAATCTAGGGAAGAAAACCATAGCTAGATTCTAAGACATTTAACTTTCCCCACCCCCAGGAATAGTTTTCATCAGCGGCAAACCCGCTTATACGCTATTTGATACGGGTGCTTCACACTCGTTTGTATCGGAAGCCTTCGTAGAAGGGTTGGAAGGTGTGGAGCGATTCACGGGTCTGATGATGAGGATACGATTACCCGACGGATCAGAGTTGTTCACCTCGGTCCACTGCGAGATGGAGGCGGAGATCGGCGGAAAGATATTTGAAGCTCCAGCAATGATCATAAAGATGCCAATCTTTGATTTGATCCTAGGAATGACGTGGTTGAACTGGAATCATGCTCAAATTGACTTCACGTCCAAGAGAGTTACCGTGAGACATGGAGATTCCTACCTCGTCATTGAAGGTACTAGATCTATTCACCCTCTCATGCTGTCATCTGTACAGGCCGTCAAGGCTCACTTATAGGGGGAAGAAGTGTATGAGGTAATATTTGAAATGACTGAGGCCAAGGTCTCCACCTCGGGTATTCCGGTGGTGCGAGATTTTGCCGACGTATTTCCAGAGAAACTTCCTGGGCTACCCCCACACCGGGAGCAAGATTTCCGGATACAGCTGGTGCCGGGGGCTAAGCCGGCAGCTAGAGCCCCTTACCGGATGGCCCCGAAAGAGTTGACAAAGTTTCGAAGCCAACTCCAAGAACTGGTGGAGGCTGGATTTGTCCGACCGAGCTCTTCGCCTTGGGGAACCCCGGCCTTGTTCGTTAAAAAGAAAGACGGAACTCTGAGACTGTGCATCGACTACCGAGCACTAAACCGATTGACAGTCCGAAATACATATCCACTGCCAAGGATAGATGAGCTGTTTGACCAGCTAGAAGGTGCGCATTTCTTTTCCAAATTGGATCTAAGGTCGGGCTACTACCAGTTACAAATCCAGGAGGAGGACATTCCAAAGACTGCTTTCAGTAGCAGATATGGGCTATATGAGTTTACATTGATGCCCTTCGGGCTCACAAATGCTCCGTCGGCATTCATGAGCCTCATGAACCGGGTTTTTGAGGCCTATTTGTATGTGTTTGTCATAGTATTCATAGACGACATCCTGATCTACTCTAGGACGGAAGAGGAGCACACTCGGCATCTGACGCTGACTCTGGAGAGACTACGGGAGCACAAGCTCTATGCGAAGATCAGCAAATGTCAGTTTTGGTTGAAGGAGGTGGCCTTCCTAGGCCATATCATCAGTGGTGCTGGGTTGGCAGTAGACCTGGCCAAGATCCAAGCAGTCCGGGACTGGCCACAGTTGAAGATGGCCACAGATGTACGAAGTTTCCTAGGACTCGCCGGTTACTACCGGAAGTTCGTAGAGGGATTCTCTCGTATCGCCCTTCCACTCACATCTCTGACAAGGAAGGAGGTGCCCTTTATCTGGACCCCACAGTGTGAGGCGGCCTTTCAAGAGCTAAAGGGGCGACTCACTTCGGCCCCTATACTTGCTCTCCCTTCAGGGAAAGAAGGATTTCAGGTCTACACCGATGCCTCCTACCAGGGCATGGGTGCAGTGCTTATGCAGAATGGCCATGTGATAGCTTATGCTTCTCGGCAGCTGAAGAAGCACGAGCAAAATTACCCAGTCCATGACTTAGAGATGGGAGCTGTCATCTTTGCACTAAAAGTCTGGCGTCACTATCTGTACGGTGTCCACTGCGACATATACTCTGACCATAAAAATTTGAGGTATGTGGACACGCAAAAAGAGCTAAACATCAGACAGAGATGATGGGTGGAATTTTTGGCGGACTACCACTATGAGATGCACTACCACCCGGGAAAGGCGAATGTGGTAGCAGATGCACTGAGCCGAAAGACCGCAAACACCGAAATAGGAACACCATTGATGGCCTTGGAGTTAATACAGATGTTTGATAAGATGTAAATATCCCTGGTGTCTGAGGATCACCCTGAGTTATACCGAGAATATCTGTCATCATTAATCGCCACGGATGACATACGAGAATGGTTCAAGGATGGACAGAGACAGGATACCCAGCTAGAGCCAATATTCCGGGCCTTAGAAGCAGGCACTGCGGGAGATTACACACTGAGGGATGACTTATTATGCTTTAGAGGATGGGTCTACATACCAGAGGGAGGCCAGGTCCGGGAGGATATCATGATGGAGGCTCATTGCAGTCGATATTCGGTACACCCGGGGATTACGAAGATGACTGCAGATCTGAAGAAGACTATGTTCTGGCCCGGCATGAAGAAGGATATCACCTACTTCGTGACCCATTGCAAGGCTTGTCAGTTAGTGAAAGCAGAGTGCAGGAACCCCGCAGGACTATTGCAGCCACTCCCAGTACCAGAGTGGAAGTTCGATGATATCGCCATGGACTTTATACACGAACTTCCTCGATCAAAGATAGGGAATGATTCGATCTGGGTGATCGTCGACCGACTGACAAAGGTAGCAAGGTTTATTCCAATCAGGAAGAATGACTCGGTGGGCGTATTAGTCCGAAAGTTTGTGGAGCAATTCGTCCGCTATCATGGCATACCCAAGTCGATTGTGGCAGACCGAGATAGACGATTTACATCCAGGGAGTGGAGGTCAGTGCAGACTTACTTAGGCACTCAACTAACATTCAGTACGGCTTTCCACCCCCAGACGGATGGACAGACTGAACGAACCAACCGGACTCTGGAGGATTTACTACGACTCTGCATATTAGATCACGGTGAACCTTGGGAGAAGTTGTTACCGCTGATCGAGTTCTCGTATAATAACAGCTACCAGTCTAGTATAAAGATGGCTCCTTATGAGGCGTTGTACGGATGGAAGTGCAGAACTCTGCTTTCATGGATACAGGACGAGGACCCTAAGGCATTGGATTTGGAGTTTGTCGAGGACACCGAGGCTCAGGTGAGATTGATACGGGATAGAATGCTAGAAGCACAGAGCCGGCAGGCTAAGTATTATGACGCTCGGCACCGTCAGGTGGAATTCCAGGTGGGAGATCAGGTGTTCTTGAAGATCCGACCAATGCATGGAGTTACTCGGGTACGTGGATAGAGGAAAAAGCTTAGTCCAAGATACATGGGGCCTTATAGGATCCAGGAGCGGATCGGTCCCTTGGCATACAGGCTGGAGCTGCCACCAGAGCTGGAGAGTCTGCACGACGTATTCCATATATCCTCCCTTAGGAGAGCTCTACTATGCCCAGAGCAGCAAGTTACAATCACAGATGGACCGATAGCATCTGATCGGTCAGTTCACCTAGAACCGGTCCGGATTGACGACAAGGGGGTACGAGTTTTACGCCACAAGAAGGTTCCGTTAGTCAAGGTCCTATGGAGAAATCACGGAAGAGAGGAGCACACATGGGAGCCCCAGGACTTGATGCAACAAAGATACCTGGAGCTCTTCAGTCAGGTATTCCTCACAACCACTCAAGATGTTCAATTCACCTTCCTATTTTAAACTAGTAGAACTGAAATTTCAAGGATATGGGCTAAACTTTTGTTTATTGGGGTCTAGACTTTGCCAATTGGGGGATTTGGTCTTAAATTTGACTATCACCTTTAAACCTCATATAATCAAACATGGTGTTGTGACGTAAACCTTTCAACTCTCATGGGATGTTACAAGCTTCTTCCTTCCCAATAGGAGTCCCGTAGGCTTAACATTGATTTCGGGGACGAAATATTTGTTTTGTTTATTGAGATTTGTAACATCACATTTCCAACTAGACCCCTAAGAGTGGTTTTGTCATGACAAAACCATAGGAAGCCCAAGAAAGAGTCAAGTGGACCTGGTGGTGTGAATAGGGCCACTATGGTCTGCATTTAGCAGATTTCTAAACCTTGCTTTAAGGTGATCATGGGGCTTCACCAAGACTCCAAGACCCCACCCATACCCTTATAACCCTAGAAGGGGGTCAATGGGTCACTAAGGACCTATGGAGAGCAATCAAAGGACTTAAGTTGACCAAAGTCAACTATAACCCTAGCTAGGTCAAATTGACCTACACAAGGGTCCATTGCAGTCGATTAGTCAAATAGACCCCACCCATACCCTTATAACCCTAGAAGGGGGTCAATTGGTCACTAAGGACCTATGGAGAGCAATCAAAGGACCTAAGTTGACCAAAGTCAACTATAACCCTAGCTAGGTCAAATTGACCTACACAAGGGTCCATTGCAGTCTATTAGCCAAATATACCCCACCCATACCTCCATAACCCTAGGTAGGGGTCAATGGGTCACTAAGGACCCATGGAGGGTAGTCAAGGGAGCTAAGTTGACCAAAGTCAACTCTAACCCTAAATAGGTCAAATTGATCTACACAAGTGTCAATTGCAGTCCCTTAGCCAAATGGACCCCACCCCTACCCTCATAGGCCTAGGGAGAGGCCAATAGGTCACCAAGGACTCATTGGGACCAATCATAAATGCTAGGTTGACCAAAGTCAACTCTTGACCTAAAGTGGTCAAAGTGCCCTAGTTAAGGGCCAAGTGACCTCCAAGGGCCAATCCAACCCCACCTTGACCCTAGGGGAGGCTAATGGGTCACCAAGGACCCATTAAAGAGATCTCAAGGACCAAATTGACCTAGGTGGGCCCTAGTCCAACTTTGGGTCAAGTTAGCCCAAATGGGCTAACTCAAGCTCAAGCTCATTTCAATTGGGCTAACCATGACTTAAGTGACCAAATGGACTTGTGGGCTGCCATGGGACATGTAGGAGCCAAAAATTCAGGCTTGGTGACTAGGAGAGAGAAAGTCACCAATGGAGGAGAGAGAAAGAGAAGAAAGAAGAAGGAAGGAGGACTTTGTACTCCTCCTTCCCCCTCCCCAACCTCCACATTCATTTCAGAAGGACAAGGGGGAGTGCAGCAGCCATTGTGGACTGGTTAGAGCAAGCTCCACCCCCCTACCAACCTAGCCGCCAAGATTGACCATGGCCAAAAATGGCACATGGCAATTCAGCCACCTAACTCCCTCCTCTCCCTCTTTAAAAGCTTCAGTGAGGTCCAAGGAGTATTTCCCACCCTTTTCCTGAAGAAGCCGAGCTCTTTCCTCCACTTTTGAACAATCCGACCACCACCGGACACCACCATGCCAATCCGGCGATCGGCACGGCTACAGCCGCCACCACAGGTCCTCCTCTACTCCTTAACCCATGGGCAGACCTTAGAAATCATTAGGTCCATGGTTCGGGCTCAATTGAGCCCGATCCAATTCAGAAAAATCGTGATTTTTCCATGGTTTTGAGCTTGTCGGGTTCGCCGGAATAGTGCTCCCCGGCGGCCTAGCCGCCGCCTGGAGATAGCCCCGACCACCACGAAGGTGTCGGCGGCGGTGGCAGGCCGGGGAGGTGGCCGGAGAGCCGGCGGCAGCCGCTGGAAATCGGCCCAGGCGGGATTAATCCTGGCCGTCTGCCAGAGGAAGAAGATGACGGGATGCCGTCCAAGGCGCGTCAAGATTCGTGCAAGGGATGATTAAATACTATAGGATATATAATTCTGATTTATTTCATTTATGTCACAGTTTTTGTATTTAATGGTTTTAAATTTTAAAAATACCTAGAGGCCGTTCATGAAAAATGGTCAACAAATAAAAAGTATCCCTATGGGTCTACTTTCAAACAAAATTAGTTTGAGCCAATTTCGGTCACTGGTTTGACCAGGGCACTCATTTTGGTTGGGTCTATACAAATGACTAGGCAGTCATTAAACTAGTTGCCCACACTTCATCCTTCGTCCAAATGGTCTGAAATTTTGGCAGGAGGCACCCTACCCTATATATAGATCGTGCCCAAAAATTGGAATTTTTGGGAATAATTTTCCTATGGTTTTGTAAATAATTTAATTATGCTAGGGTAAATTAAATTATGGGTCAAATGAAGTCCACATTCATCCAAATTTTGGTGGGATGTATATGAGGTCAATATAGACCTTTGGTTAAAATTTCATTAAGTTTGGAGTTGATTTGAATGCGAATCAAGCAACCCTATCCTTGCCCTAAGAAGGGCATTTTGGTCCAAAATGTAATTTTGGGTTTTGAGTGTCCAATTCACCTCAACAGAGGTTCAAATTTGGGACAATGATTTGGCATGACTTTATCCACCTTCCAATGAAAACTTGGGGGCATTGGAGTTGATTTGGCCCAAGATCCTAGGTCAAACCCTAAGGAAGGGCTTTTGTACCTTGTGAAGAACATATGGTCATAACACCTTGTATGACTATGAAACTTTGTAGGGATGGTTTTAGGGTAACTATAACCCTCTGGTAAAAATCTTAGGGTGTTTTGAAATGTTTGGGACCCACAAAACCCTAACCTTAGTTTAGGGCACAAACTTTGTAGGGTTGGAATAGGCTAGTTAAACTCCTCCAAATAAGGTAAAATTTTAGTATAATGGTCATAAGGATATTATTAGTCTCTAGTAATTTAATTGGGACTTTTGGGATAATATTTATGGCACTTATTTAGTAACACAAGGGATGCCTCATTTTAATAAACTAATTATTATGGTCCCTCTAACCCTTGAGAGATCATGAAAATTTGGCAGAGGATGTTTTGAACCATTATAAGCTTATATAAAATTTTATGAAAATATTTGGATATATATTCGAGATACTTACTTCACAAGCTTGATAAATGATGAAATTATTCAATAATTTAAATTAGTCCATTTACTGACAAATAAATTATGAAATTTGGCCCAAACCATTTAAATGTCATTAGATTCATACTTGAATTTTCTCTGAATTTTTGGAAGCCATATAGTATTTTATATTTCTTTAAATGAATCTTTAAGGATTAAAATAAAATAATGATTTGGGGATAAAACCTTACTGAAAAATTTAGATATTTTGGAAGATGAGTTATATCCTTATTTTGAATAACATATAAAAATTGTAGAATGATATCTTGACTGAAAATGGTACTTCATGTTCATTATTGGAAAGTCTAGTCAATAAAATAATTAAATAAATTATTAAATAAATAAGGAAAATTTTGGATCTCTGGATTTAGGGCTTAAAGGTCATAATGGACCTCCATTAATTACTATAAGAGTATTGGATAATTATTTGATGTACCTCCTATTTTACATGAAGTTTGACATGGTGGTCTGCATTTAGCAATTTTGGAAAACTGTATCTTTGAAGCTTATCACACCTTAATCACTGATAATATTTGACCCGGAGCATTTATGGTCCCTTGCAATCATGTTAGAGTTATCCTTGAATTTTCAGAAATAATATTGCCCAGTTTATTATTTTTATGAATTATTGCAATATACCATTTAAATAAAAATCAGTGGCCCGAACCTTGCTGAAAAACTAAGATATTTTGTATCTTAGGTTAAATGATTATATTAAGTTTAACATAAATCTGGGGAGATTTTATCTTGTCAAAATTTGGTACCTTCAGCTCAATCTTGGAGACTTTGGCCACTATAAATATTTAATAAATTCCTAGATAAATAGGAAAATTGTAAAACTCTGGATTTGGGCAATAAAGGTCATAATGGACCTCCATTAATTATTATAGGAGTATTGGATGATTACTTGATATACTTCCCATTTTACATAACATTAAACCTTGGTGGTCTGCATATAGTAAATCTACAGAAATAATCTGGAGTACAAGTTAGGCACATAAGTCAAAAATTAGTGGTTATAGGAACGAGTTTATCACTCAGGGTTAGATGAGCTAGGGATGGGTTTGACTAAAAGTTAGGTGGTATTTGGGATCGACGAAAGATCGTCTTCCCCGTGGAGTAGAAGGTCAAAATCACCTTAGGTATAGTTTACTGTAATATGAAAATAAAATGGGTAAAACCTAAGTTGTAGGCATAATGTAAATTGAGGAGTAGGTAGTAAACTTAGGATTTCACACTCTCAAACCCCTGTGTCCCGAGAGATAGTTTGGGTTACTCGGGCAATAAGCCCAGTGGTTAAGGTAATGGGCATGGTAGCCCGGCGAGCTTCGGCTCGGTTGTTAGATTATGACGGACGGGTTAGTCCGAGAAGCTTCGGCTCGATTGTAGTTTACGACGGACGGGTTAGTCCGGGGAGCTTCGGCTTGATGGTTGATTATGACGGACAGGATAGTCCGGGAAGATTTGGCTCGGTTATTTGTTGGACTCATAACTATTGCATGTGCATAAAGGGTATAAGGTGGTGGGTCTTCGATATTGGGGAGTTCGTTGCACCGAGACCAATATCGTTGACTCGGCAAGTGTGGTTCTACACTTCGTCAACAGAAGTCCGGTGCGCCAGCCGGCAAGAGTACGCAGGCGTCCGCTTAGTGCACCCAGCGTTGAGGCGTACGATAGGTCAGACCGGTAGTGCAAATACTGGTTTTGATGTGGGCGAGGCCCAACCCATCGCTTCCGTCCGCCACTACGGAGGTATCCTGGGAGGTAACGGCTCCGAAAGGGGGAACTAAAGGTCTGTGCACACAGAGTCGAGTGGGTGAGTTGCACTTGCATGTTCATATCATAGCATATTTGAATTTCTTAGCATAACCATTGCATATAACCCGACACCTAATGTATAAGCGGTATGGGACGCTCTATACATTAGGCCTTGCAAAACGACCCCTTGGCCTATAAGTTCGTGCGAGCATGCTTATAAGTCAAGGTTCTCTTTCAGTATTATTTATATGTTATGCCTGCTAGTAAAACCGACACCCTATCGTATAAATCGGTATGAGACTTTTTATACAATAGGAGCCCTGCAAGAGATCCCTTAGCTTATGTGTTTTCACATAAGTTAAGGTTACTATTTAATTTTGTATATTATCATGCTTACACTGTTAGTTTAGTTCCGCTTCCATCTGCAATTTTACTATTCTCCACCTTCAAGTCCTTCCCTTTCCTTCTCCCCGCTCGGTACTTAGGAGCCATGGGGGAAGGGGTGGGGGACGATAGGACTTAGTCTTTTATACTAACGATTTTCGAACTACATCATTTAGGGGACCACGGAGCTCAGCATGGAGGAGCAGCCCCGGAGGTCGGCACGCTTGGAGATCGGACAGTCTAGTACCGGAGTCCAGATAGCAGGGACTGTGAGTCCCGAACACTAGTTGTTGTATTAGTTTGCTTCCACGATGAGTGATTTGTAGTGAGGACTTGATGTACCGGGCATAAGCCCGAGATTTTCATTATATGTACTATCTGTGGACACTCCCTTCGTGGAGTTTATTTTTCTATATATGTGATTTCTGTGGACTTGCTTTTATACTTATGCTACAGTAGAGATCGATTTGGCCGGCAGAATCGGCGCCTTGTAGTGACGACCTTCCAGGGTGAGAAGGTATCACCGCAAGGCGGCGGTTCTGGGCCTAAGACCCCGGTGTCGAAAAAGAAAAAAAAAGGGGTGGTCTTACAGTTGAAGTGGAGTTGATGAAGGAAATATAGAATGAGGTGGAGATGGAGGAGGAGCAGGAGCTTCTTCTGGGGTTGGAGAAGTAGTTGTTTAATCCCTTGTGTCCTCTGAAGCAATCCTGGGGGAGGAGGCCCTAGAGGGCTTGGGGATAGTCCTCTGCCATATACCAAATAAGGCAGAGGTAAGCCACTTAAAGGCATTAATGAAGATGGTCTGGGATACCAATAATTCTTGAACCTTTGCCTGAAGAAAAATTCCAAGAATCCTTCCAAAACTTACATCCTTCTTTCTGATTTTCTTTTTAATCAATTCAAATAGAATTCCTCGACAGTTCACTGATTTCTTGTTAACTAAGGCACACATCAGGTGAAATTGTTTCCTGGTAATATGATTATGAGCAGAGTGTTTTCCTAAAAACACTTTGCCAATAATATCTGGTGTCTTGAAATCGTTCCAATAAGAACTGGAGTTTCCTGAATCTTTGCTGTAAAAACCCATTCTTTGATCTCTGTTACTGGAAGTTTAATCCTTATTTTTATGAGTTTCCTTAATTGTTGAGTCTCAAACAGCTGTAGGATGTTCTGGAAGACTTGATCAGAGTGGCTGAATGATTTGATGTCAATGTCGAAGGCGGCATCAAATTTCATTCTAGAGAGAGTTGCCGCTGAAATCGCCATTACCTGCTAGAGCAAAAGAACAAGTGCAAAAGAACTGGAAATTACGGAATGGAGTTCGATGAAAACCCTATTATATGTTTTCCGAAGTTGAAATGGCGAACTCCGTCTGACGCAATAGGACAACTTCGAACTCAGGTCGATGAAAAACTTCCATGAGGAAATAATAGCGTCGATCTCAGTTTGAAGAGGGGGAAAATAGTTCGTCGTTCTCAGGTCGACGAAATATTTTTGAAGCAAGAGTGTCGATCTCCGTTCAACGTAAATGACTTCACAAAGATATTTCGTCGATCTCCGGTCGACGAAAAATCTCAAGAAGAGTTCACATATCGTCGATCTTCGTTCGACGAAATATGATCAATTCTTCGACCTCATACCGAAATCAAATTAAACTTCTCCATTAATCATACCTATCTGATTCAAGAAGAACAGATGCTTCTTCTCATCAAATGGTTTGGTGAAGATGTCTGTTCTTTGTAAATCAGTAGAGATAAAGACAAGATTAATTTTATTTTTGTCTACATAATCTCTAATGAAATGATGTCTTATTTTTATATGTTTGGTCCTACTATGTTGCACTGGATTTGTACAATGGAAATTGCACTGGTACTATCACAAAATATAGTTTAATTATTTAGATTGAAACCATAATCCAGGAGTTGGGTTGAATCCACAAAATTTTTGAACAACAACTGTCAGCTAATATGTATTCAGCTTCAGCAGTTGAAGTTGACATAGATGTTTGTTTCTTACAAAACTAAGACACAAGCCTATCACCAAGGAACTAGCATGTTCCTAATGTGCTTTTCCTATCAACTCTTCATCCAGCAAAGTAAGCATCTGAGAATCCAGTTAATTCAAATTCTGACTCTTTTTGATACCAGAGTCCTAGATTTGGACAACCCTTTATATATCTCAAAATTCTTTTAAGTAAAATAAGATGAGATTTTTTAGAGTTCACTTGGAACCTAGCTCAAAGACATGTAGCAAACATTATATCGGGCAACTAGCTGTGAGATACAATAAGGACCCAACAATAGCCATATATGTTTTCTTATAAATTGGTTTGCCCTGTTCATCAAAATAAATCACAGCATTGGAATCCATGGGTGTTTTCATAGCTGAGGCATCAGACATCCCAAATATCTTAATTAGCTCCTTAGAATATTTGGATTGGGAGATGAAAATTCCATCAGGGGATTGCTTCGCTTGAAGACCAAGGAAGTTGGATAGCTCACCTATGCTACTCATTTCAAACTTAGAATGCATCAGGTCAGAAAACCTTTTGCAAACTTTGGAATCAGTAGAGCCAAATATGATGTCATCTACATATATTTATACTAGCAAAATTTTATTTTTATGATGCCTAAAAAACAAAGTCCTATCAACAATGCCCCTAGTGAACTTATGCTCTAAAAGAAAGCTAGCTAAGGTCTCAAACCAAGCTCTTGGAGCTTGATTTAAACCATAAAGATCTTTATACAACTTAAAAACAAAAAAGGGATGACTTGGAGAGATGAAACCTGGTGGTTGCTCCACATAGACTTCCTCTTTGAGTTCACCATTAAGGAATGCACTTTTGACATCCATTTAGTAGACTTTGAATTTCTAATATGTTGCATATACAAGAATAATTCTGATAGCCACCAGCCTTGCAACATGGGCAAAGGTCTGGTCATAATCAATTCCTTCCTCCTGTGAATAGCCTTGAGCTACCAATCTTGCTTTATTCCTTACAATTGATCCTTAAGCATCCAACTTGTTCCTGAAAACCCATTTAGTTCCAATGACTGGGTAGTATTTGGGTCTTGGAGCTAAATCTCAAACTCTGCATCTCTCAAATTGATTGATATCCTCTTGCATTGCAATAATACAGTGGGGATCTTGCTCTGCATCTTTTATGGATTGAGATTCAATCTGAGATATAAAGCAAGTATGCATCAAATCTTGGTTGAGTTGATGCCTTGTTTGCACACCAACTGATATGTCTCCAATCACTTGAGATATGGGATGATCTCTTAGTGTGACAAGATCAGTAGGAGGAGTTGGTTCATCAACAGCTTGGGGAATTAATTCCTCTTGTGGAATTATGTTAGTTGTTATTGGTTCAGTTATTCAAACAATTTCTTCTTCACTCTCTTCATCAATCTGTGGAGAGGGATGCAATGTAACCTCTTGGGTGAGGTTTAAGTCATTCAATTTCTTACACAGAATGGGTACCTGCAATGTATCTCTGGTAGAAGAATCCTTCTCCTTATAAAACATGTTAGCTTCATCAAAGGATATATGTACAGATTCTTCCCTTTTTAATGATGATTTGCTAAATACCCTATAAGCCTTGCTGACTTGGGAATATCCAAGAAAAATTCTCTCTACAGCTTTGGCTTCAAACTTTCGAAGATGTTTCTTGTTATTATTGTGAATGTAACATCTACAACCAAATACTCTAAAATAATCTATTTTAGGTTGCTTCCCTTTAAGAAATTCTTAGGGAATGTTACCCTTAAGTTTATGTATTAAACTTCTATTCAGAACATAATTTGCTGTGCTTATAGCCTCTGCCCAAAAGGATAGGGACAAGTAAGCATCTGCATGCAATTTACCTGCAGCTTCAATAAGGGTTCTATTTTTCCTTTCTGCTACCCCATTTTGTTGAGGAGTTCTAGGAGCAGAAAAGAAATGTTTGATACCTTCCTTCTCACAGAATTCTTGAATAAGAAGAGATTCAAACTCAGTACCATGATCACTTCTGATCAATGAAACTAGAGTGAGTAGTCAATCTTTATGCTCCTAAGAAAGTCTGTAGAAACTTTAAAGTTATCTGACTTGTTTCTCAAAAAGAACACCCAAGTGAATCTAGAGAAGTCATCTACAATAACTAGAGTGTAAGATTTCCCCCCCTCCAAACTTTGTACAACAATGAGTCCAAAAAGATCCATGTGTAGCAAATAAAAAAATCTTGGTTGTAACGCCCCCGGTTTTTCTGTGATTTGTATAATCTTCGTTTGGCGTTACAATGAAGTGTTGTCGGCCTTTGCAATTATTAGAGCGTGGTCTTAGCTCTTTTAGGTTCTCCGAACGGCTTGTTTGTAGCCTATTTGCAAGGATCCCTAGCTAGCCGTAGTCTGTTTTGGTGACTCGGCGGAGCCTCTCCGGGAATGCTTGTGTTTTGGATTCGGAAGATGTTAGCCCAAGTTTTGATTGTTGGATGTTGATTTCGACTGCACAGTTATTTTTGTAGCATGGGTGTTTAGCTACGGTGCGAGTTTTGTCGAATTCCGAGATCGTTGTTTTCGCGTCATTTTGGCGTTTTGATTTTTTTAGCTGGTGATGTGTTACCCAGCTATTGTGGTTGCTCTATTTTGTTAAGAGGCAGATCTTAGTTATGCATGTGGCTTGATTGTTTGGCTTATTTTGTGGCTATGTGCAGATAGCTAGATTTATGTTAATATATATATTTATATATATATATATAGAATATATATATAGATATATATATATAGATATATATATATATATAAGCTTTATATATATATATGTATTTTAGTTGGCTGTGTTGTTATATATTTAAGTGGCTGGTTACCTTTTCATCTAGTTGCCGAGCCTTTCAAGGCTTTAGAATATTTCATTAGCTTACCTAGCTGAGTGGAGTGTGGGATTATTTTATTAAGCTATGGCCCAGTGAGTGGGGAGGGTAGATAAATAGGGCCGGTTGGGTTTTCTTCTCCTCATATCTCTTTTCCCCAGCCATCTGCTAGCTTCCAACGGAAGGCATTGGGCAACGCAGGTGCTGGAACTCTGACCGGCGATTGCTAGAGGTTTAGAGCTCGTTTGTCTTGGGTAAGGGCAGATTTGGACTACTCTCACCCGAATCTTCCTCCCTATGTAAGTATTTCATGATTTAGGGTTGTCCTTGTTAGCTAGGGTTTTTAGGGTTTGTTCTTCTTGCTCTAAAAGCTTCAGATTTTCTCTTAGGTGGCCGATCTTGCCGTCGGTGCTGAGTGAGAAGTCTTGGATGTTGTTCCCTTGAGGTAGAGACAAGTTATTCTCTTTGCCCTTACCAAGCTTATTCTTGTTAATTTTATATGTTTTTTTATTTGTTTGGAGTAGCTTTAATTTTCTCTCCTAGAAGCTAGGGCTGCTACAGTCTTTGTCCTGAGCAAGTTTGTTGGAACACCCTATTACTAATTTGGGCAAGGATCACTATGTTTCTCTTAGGAAACCAGGTTGACCTAGTTGTATAGTGTAAAGGTCAACATTAGAATGAGTCTAGGGCTTAGAACTTAGGTTTGAAGCTGCCCCCAAGGACCATTCAAGCTCAGGTTTTCAAGCTAAGTATAGAGATAAAAATAGTCGAACGACGGTCGACTATCGTCGAGCTCTGGTCGACTACTTATGTCCTCAGCCTTCTGCTTGTTGCTGGCTTCGGTCGACTATCGTCGAGCTTCAGTCCGACGATCGTCGAGCTTTGGTCGACGATCTCTGGCTGTGCTTGGGTCGACTATTTCTGGGAAAGTTTAGGTCAACGATCTCTGTTTGCTTCAGGTCGACGTTTTCTGTTGAAGTCTAGGTCGACGATCTCTGTCTTAATCAGATCGACTATTTCTGCCAGACCAAGAACTTAGATAGTCGATCTCAGATCGAAGTTTTCTGTCTACTGCTTATCTTCAATATCTCTGAGCTCAGGTCGACGATCTTCGAGCTCAGATCGACGTTTTCTGTCTGAATGATCTAATACTTCTCTGAGCTCTGGTCGATGATCGTGGAGCTCAGATCGACGTTTATTTTGAGAGATCGACGTTCTTAAGGATTCAAATGCTGCCAGTCTTTGGAATGTTTTTGAATTCTCTCAGCATTTAATTTCAAGAAGATTTGCCAGCCGTTTTCATTTATTCTGGAACAAGTTTCAAGGAATTATTCAGGAATGTTTCATTGGACTTTCCTCTAGAAGACAAATCATTTATGGAAGGCATTTAGTGTCTGATAACGGCTATCTTGGAAGAATTATATTCAGAGAATAAGATCGTCTTCTCCAACACTACTCTCAGAGAGAATTAATCCAGAGTCAATATACAATAGAATCAAGAGACACACACTGTTACAGAAGAACAAGAAGAATTAAGCTATGAAAGATAACCATCCTCTTGCTTACAGAAAAGAGATCAAAGCCTCATCTCAAAGAACTCCAGACACCTCATCTTTCAGCCTCTTTGCTGAAACAATTCTTTGCTGGAGATCTAAAGATCTGAAGACCTATCACCCTAGAGCAAAGCTTCCATTCCTGATTCATTCAACATCTCAGGGGGAGCTTTGACAACAAAAGATCCACTAGTCTTCTCTCATTTGATTTGAGAACAGAGAAGACAATCTCACCTCTTTACCTTTTTCTTTTTCCTGCTGTAAAGGGTTCTTGAACTCCCTTCAAAAGTTTTGTCTGGTTCTGAGAGCCTTGTCAAAACTCAGTGGTGGCAAGACACCTTATCAAAAAATCCAGTTTTGGTTTTTGAGCACCTTATCAAAAGCTCATTGGTGTCAGGACACCTGATCAACTCATCCTGAGTTGATTCCTACCAAGGGTGGTAGAAGAGTGGATGTACCCAGTTTTTGGGGAACCACTATATTTCCTTGTGTCTTCTAGTTTGTTTGTGTGATTTGTCTGCTGTGTGCTGTGCTCTTTACTTCTTGATTTTTAACTTCTTATTAGCACTCTACACTATATCATAAATTGAATTTTATATGTGCTGTTTATTTCAACTGTGAAAAATTATTTTAAAATACTCTATTCACCCCCCCCTCTAGAGTTGAGATAGATCTTACCCTCACTTTCAATTGGTATCAGAGGGAGGTTGGTTGCTCATACAGGCTAACACCTGAACCAAAAGATCCTTGATAAGATCAATCTCTTAAGAGGATTATTTTTTATACATCTATCTATTTATTTAAAGACATGGCACAGAACAAAGATTATGCAAGCACCAGACCACCAGTGTGCAACCTTTCCAAGTTTGCACTCTGGAAGGCAAGGATTAGATTATACATGAATTCTATTGATGAAGATATTTTCAATTCTGTCTTGACAGTTTGTCCAAGTCCACCAGAAAGCTTAACCACAAATGCTGTTCCACCTCCCTCAGGAACAGATGCAGACATAAAGAAATGGAAAATTGCATATGCAAAGGCCATGAACATCTTAGCTCAGACAATGTCTGATGAGATATTTCAAAAAGTAGCTGACTGCAACTCAGCCAAAGGAATTTGGGACAAGCTCTCTGAAATTGTCTCAGGGTCTGCTATGAAAGGAAAGATAGAAGATCTCATCTGATAAGCCAATATGAGAACTTCAAAAAGGGAGAAGCTGAATCAGTGGCTGACATGTACAATAGACTAAGTCTAATTGTCATGAGTTAAAAACCCTGGACAAAGAAATCTCACTGACTGAGCTGAATGACAAAATCCTGATGTGCTTCCCCAGCACTTGGGATTCAAGAATCTGGCCAATCAAGGATGCCAGAAGTCTAAATGAGATTACCACTGAAGCTCTCCTAGGGAAGCTCAAATCCTATGAGCTGCTCATTAAAAATAGAGAAGAAGAACAAAAGGCTACTTCTCCAGCCACAAGGAAAGAAAAGACCATAGCCTTCAAAGTTGCAGAAGAGGAGCCTGAAGATAAAGCTACAGGAAATGATGAGCTCATAAGTCTACTGGCCAAAAGATTCTACAAGATGGCCAGAAAAGACTTCAGAAAGAGACCATACAAGGGTCATGACAAACCAAGGTATGACAAGTCAAATAATAATAACAAAGAAATCATATGCTTTGGTTGCAGGAAACCAGGCCACATTGTGCCTGACTGTCCAGAAAACAAGAATAAGGACAAGAAGGAAAGAAGAGAAAGAAGAAAAGAAAAGGATCACAAGAAGAACAGCTCAGACAAAGCCTCCTCCAGCAAGAACAAACATACAAGGAAGGCCTTTGTTGCTGAGACATGGAGTGAGACTGAAGAGGAATCTGAAGCCTCATCCAGTTCCAGTGATGATGAGGATGATGAAGATGAAAAAGAATTCTGCATGATGGCTATCAATGCCTCACAGCAAAACTCTGATGAAGAATCAGATTCAGACTCAGAAGTTCAACCAGATGAAGATCAGGTAATCAATTCTTTTGATTTTAATTCTGAGGACTTCAAAAATGAATTTAAGACACTGTGCCTAGATTTATTAAATTCTGAGAAGGAGATAATCTCTCTCAGGAATCAATTATCTGAGTATAGTGTCCTAAACTCAAATAACCTCAAACTCTCTGAGGAGTTAGAATGTTGTAGGGAGGAGATAGCTTCACTGAAAAGTGAACTATCAAAGGCTAAAAAGTTTGAAGAATCCCTAAATGGGAGAAGTATCAGACTGATGGACATTACAAGCACAGTGAACTCTAGACTCAACAGTACACTGGGCTTGGGTGCCTCATCCAGCCAACCTATAATATTAACAACTCCAATCAAATTTGTCTCTGACAAAGGAAAGGGAGTAATAGAGGTAGCTAGGAAGAATGCAGATCTGTCAGAGAAAAATCCAGTTCAACAGATTGCGTCGAGCAGAGCTCGACGATCGTCGAACAGAGCTCGACGATCTAAGCACAGATCGTCGACCTCAGATCGACGATATCCAAACTCTGAACTTCGCCATAATCGATCTTCGAACAGAGATCGACGATCTGACCCAAGATCGTCGACCTCAGCTCGACGATGGTCGAACAGAGATCAGGTCTGTGAACATTCCTTCAATGGCACATCTAGATTCAATCCTAGAAGTCCCACATCCCAAGACTTTAACCCCTATACTGAATGGATAGTACCTCCTAGGAGATACCATCCTGAAGGTTATAAGGATCAACCTGGGATGTCTTTTGTGTCAGAATTTAAGGGATATCAACCTAGGCCCAAGGTTAACTGGGTCAAAAACAAATAAGCTGTTCTTGTGTAGGTAAAGACCTATCCAGCCTCAAACCATCAATGGTATCTGGATAGTGGGTGCTCAAAGCACATGACAGGGGACAAGGACAACTTCACCTCCTTCAAAGCCAAGCTTGGACCCAAAGTAATTTTTGGAGACTCAAGCTTTGGAACTACAAAAGGATATGGTGCAGTCCAAATTGGCTCAGTCACCTTCAAGAAGGTGGCATATGTTGAAGGACTCAAGCACAACTTGATAAGTATCAGTCAATTGTGTGATGAAGGATATCAAGTGACCTTCAACAAAGCCATATGCAAAGTCAAGTCAGAGGACAACACAACTGTGTTGACAGGTAGCAGAAAAGGTAACATTTACTTAGTGGATTTTCATTCACCTGTAGTAGATATTTGCCTGTTTAATTCCATTTCAAAACCTAATATCTTATGGCATAAGAGACTAGGGCATATTAACCTTAGAACCATTGCTAGGCTATCCAAAGACAACCTTGTCAGAGGACTACCCTCTGGTCCCTACAAGAAGGAAGGACTTTGCAAGGCTTGTCAATTAGGCAAGCAAACTAAAAGTAGTTTTAAATCAATTAATAAGAGTGATTCACCTAGGATTCTGTACCTGTTGCACATGGATCTTTTTGGACCCATATCAGTGCAAAGCCTAGGAGGGAAATCCTATATTTTAGTGGTTGTAGATGACTTCTCAAGATTCACTTGGGTATTCTTTCTAAGGAAGAAGTCTGATAACTTCAAGTGTTTGACAGATTTTCTCAAATGCATTCAGATTGAGTTCAACACTCACATTGCCCTGATCAGAAGTGATCATGGGACAGAGTTTGATTCTCTTCTCATGTAAGAGTTCTGTCAGAGTGAAGGGATCAGGCACACTTTCTCAGCTCCTAGAACTCCTCAACAAAATGGGGTAGCTGAAAGGAAAAATAGAACACTCATTGAATTTGCAACTACATTATTGGCAGATGCTCACCTACCTCTATCCTTTTGGGCTGAGGCAGTGAACACCTCCAACTATGTGTTGAACAGAAGCCTGATACACAAACTGAAGGGCAAGACTCCCTATGAATTGCTCAAAGGGAAGAAACCTAAAATAGGCTATTTTAAAGTTTTTGGTTGCACTTGTTTTATTCATAATAATGACAAGAAATATCTAGCAAAATTTCAAGCTAAAGCTGATGAAGGAGTGTTTCTGGGATACTCCATGATCAGCAAGGCCTACAGGGTTTATAATAAATCTTCCTGTAAAATTGAAGAATTGTTCATATTATTTTTGATGAAGCTAACATGTCTTTCAAGGAGAAGAATGCTTCTACCATAGAACCTTTGCAGGTACATTCTCTAGCTGAAGACTTGAACAAATTGCAAGTTGCTGAAAAGAATGAGAGCAGTGATGATGAAGAAGAAGTTCAACATCTTGAAGAAAATCATCCTGAAGAGCCAGTTGTTGTTCCACTAGAGGAGACAACAACACAGGCTGGTGAACAATCAACACTCCCTGTTGATTTAGTAACAACAAGAGATCATCCAATCACCCAAGTAATTGGAGAGATCTCAGCTGGTGTGCAAACTAGAAATCAGGTCAACCAGAACCTGATGCACACTTGCTTCCTATCTCAAATTGAGCCTCAATCCATTCAAGATGCAGAGCAAGATCCACACTGGATCATTGCAATGCAAGAGGAGTTGCATCAATTTGAAAGGAACAAGGTTTGGGAACTAGTGCCTAAGCCAAAGGATCATCCCATTATTGGAACAAAGTGGGTATTCAGGAACAAGCTGGATGATCAAGGAGTTATAGTCAGAAACAAGGCAAGGCTAGTTGCTCAAGGGTACTCTCAACAAGAAGGAATAGACTATGATCAGACCTTTGCACCAGTTGCAAGGTTAGAAGCCATCAGAATATTCCTAGCCTATGCTGCTCACAAAGGTTTCAAAGTGTACCAAATGGATGTAAAGAGTGCATTTCTTAATGGGGACATCAAAGAGGAAGTCTATGTTAGACAACCTCCAGGTTTTATCTCTCTAACTCACCCTAATTATGTTTACAAATTGCATAAAGCATTATATGGTCTCAAGCAAGCTCCTAGAGCATGGTATGAGACCCTAGCATGCTTTCTTCTGGAAAATGATTTTGTTAGGGGGAGAGTAGACCAAACTCTTTTTATTAGAACCCATAAGTCCCATACCCTACTAGTGCAAATTTATGTAGATGACATTATTTTTGGTTCTACTGATTCAAAATTGTGCAAAAAGTTTTCCAAGCTTATGCATTCTAAATTTGAAATGAGTAGCATGGGTGAGCTGTCCTTCTTCTTAGGACTGCAAGTCAAGCAACATGCTGAAGGCATATTTATTTCTCAAACCAAGTATGCTAAAGAATTGGTTAAAAGATTTGGTATGTCTGAGGCATCTTGTATGAAAACAACCATGCCTACCAATGCTGTATTGGATGCTGATGAACATGGGAAACCAGTTGATCAGACAACATATAGAGCAATGATTGGCTCTCTATTGTACCTTACAGCCAGTAGGCCAGATATAATGTTTGCTACATGCATATGTGCTAGATTCAAAGTTAGCCCTAGAGAGTCACACTTAACTCTAGTTAAAAGGATTCTTAGGTATGTGAAAAGTTGTCCAAATCTAGGTCTCTGGTATCCAAAAGATTCAGCATTTGACTTAACTGGATTTTCAGATGCTGATTATGCTGGATGCAGAATAGACAGGAAAAGCACCAGTGGAACATATCAGTTCCTTGGTGACAGACTTGTCTCCTTGTTTTGTAAGAAGCAAACATCTGTGTCAACCTCAACTGCTGAAGCTGAGTATATGGCTGCAGGCAGTTGCTGTTCACAAATATTGTGGATACAGAATCAGCTCTTAGACTATGGCTACAACTTAGAGAAGTCTAAAATTTTCTGTGATAATACTAGTGCTTATCTCTATAGCACTCCAGTCCTCCATAGTAGGACAAAACACATAGAAATTAGGCATCACTTTCTAAGAGATAATGTAGAGAAAAATAAAATTGAACTTCAATATATTCCTACTGATTTGCAAAGGGGAGATATTTTCACCAAACCTTTGGATGAAAAGAAACACAGTTTCTTCCTAAATCAGTTAGGCATGTTAGACGGAAGGAAGCCTAAATTAAATTACAAGATTTTGAAAAGATAAAACAGACCAAGACTAGGCTTAAAAATCAATTCTTTTTGTGTCTGTAGAATAAGTTCTGTCTCTGAACTGAGCTCGACGTTTTCCCAGAAAACGTCGAACGGAGATCGACGTTTTCCTATAAATTGTCGACCAGAGATCGACGGTTCTTGGGGCGTCGATCTGAGTTCAGCGCCGCCGTTAGATCTAGGCTTTCCTTTTGTCTACTCCTTGGTCGTCGAGCGGAGCTCGACACTCTCAATAACGTCGAACGGAGTTCGACGCTATTGGCGTCTCTTCAAATTCCCTTTGTAGCCCAAATCGTCGAGCTGAGATCGACGTACTGTCGAACTAAGCACTACGATTTTCCTTTTTCGCGTCGAACCCTAATATAAAATCATTTTTCGGCCGCCGCTCGTCGTTTACGCCTTCATACTCTCTGCAAATTCTCTTTCCCTCCAAAACCTTCTACACTTGGTCGCGTTTGTTCAATCTTTGCAGGTACAGATGGCTTCAACTGTTGCCGCCCTTTCGAAGATGAAATTTGACACCGGTTTTGATATCGATATAAGCTCGTTTGATGGAAGCGATCAACGCTTCAAGGACATTCTCAGTTTGTTCAAAGATCAGCAGCTGTTGGAAATAATGACTACCAGAATGAAAATTGCTTCAGATGAAATAAAAGAATGGTGCTATTCTGCGACAGATGAAAATGAGAATTCTGTCATCGGCTTCATAAAAGGGACCCAGGTACAACTGTCCCCGGCTCTCTTAACTGAAGTGTTTCATCTCAGTACTGGAGAAGACTCTATTGAATTATCTGGAGAAGATTATGATTCAATGCTTGATAGAATGGGTCACAATGCTGTGAACCCTAACAAACTTTTAAAGAAGAATCTGTCGTTGGAATTTCAGTTTTTGGCTGATGTAGTTGGAAAAGTGCTGCTGGCCAAGCACTCTGCCCATGATACAACATCAAGATATCAGTTTTGTCTGATGGGAGCTCTGCTGGATAAGAAACACCTTGATTGGGGATCCATTTTCTTCAATCTGATTAAGAAAAAGATGAATAAGACTGCTGTCAGCTTTGGGAGAATTCTAAGGGTCTATCTGCATTTCAGATGCCCTGAGTTGCTGACCTCTTCTGGGATGTTCATTAATGCATCCAAGAGGCTCTCCTGTGCCCTTTTTGGCAAATGGGACAGGCAGATCATCAATCCCTCCAGAGCTGCTGCATCGACTCCTGCTTCAGGCACAAGGACTGTCTTAGTCACTCCACCCCTAGTCTCTGCACCAGCAGAAGGGTTGCCTGCTCCTCCTTCTCCTTCAGCTATATCCACCCCAGCCATTTCCTCCTCTCCTCTAATCTCTACCATAGCCATATCTTCCCCAATTACCATTTCTTCACCAGTTTCATCCCCTCAAGCATCTACCTCTGAGGTATTCCTTCCTCTCTTCTCTTACCCATCCTTTTCCACTCCATCATATTCTCTTTTAGATGAATCCTTTATGGATGATTCTCATCCTTCTCCTCCTCCTGAGCCTCCCTCTACCTCCTCATTCCAACAAATGATGGAAGACATTTTCTCTCAACCTATCTTCACTCCTTCTCTTACCCCTTCTATCTCCACCTCACCTCATTCTATCTCATCCTTTCCTATATCAGAACCATCTATTCCCTTACCTCCTATCTCCTCTTTCCCCATGCCACCTTCAGCTCCAGCCAACATCCCTTCATCAATCTTCTCTCCTACCTCTGCTCAAGCCCCTCTTGAGCATGTAGATCTATCAGCCCTGGCTGACAGGTTATATGAGCTGTTAGCTCCAAAGATAACCTCATTACTGGAGACCACTCTGGCTCCACTCCTGACCCATGTCAAGGATCTGTATTCCAAGCTATCATCTTTCATTTCCTCTCAGGCAACTTCATCTTCTGGGTGCCTTGATTCACTTATCTCTGAACCAAGGCAGGGGGAGATGCCATATGAAGTAGTTTTTGCAATGAACCTCCAGAGCCTGCTCTCCAAGTTTAATGCTGGATACTTTAGATTCCTGCCAGTTCCTCATACTGAAGATCTGTCTAAGGCCATTGTGCCTATTTCTGTCTGTAATCCCAGCCAAATTGAAGCTTATATAAATTCTTGGAAGGCTGTGGATGTTGTTATGCCCATCTCTGATGCTGCTACTAAGGCCATTGTGCCTCTTCTTGATGATGCTGCTACTGCTGTTATAATTTTTTTTGCTGATATGGCTGTTGATTCTGATGTGCTTGTTGATACTTCTGTTGCTGATTCTGTTTGCTCTGCTGCTGCTCCCTCTCCTCCTGCTCCTGCTGTTTCTGCAAAGCTTAAAGCTCAAGAAGAGTATATCAGAAGAATTGATGATCTGTATGATCAACCTCAGAGTTCTGAGAGTGATCAGTACAGGACAGATTCTGATGATTCTGCTAGCACTATTGCCAAGAAAAGGAAAGCTAGAAGCAAAGCAATGATGTCTGTTTCCCCAGCTCAAGCAAAGGACTCCAATGATATTTCCTACTATATTTTGCATGACTGCCCCTTATCTGAGCCTTGGATGCAGTACTCCCAAGAACCAATTAAAGGCTATGAAGAAGAAGAGGAAGCTTGATAAATATGAAAAAGGATCTTCTCAATATCAGCCTCCTCCTCCTCCTCCTCCAGATTCTGGATCAGGCTCAGCCCCTCAAGCTCCAGTTTCCAGACGCAGTTCTTCCCAGTCCTATCAAAAATCCTATCAAAGGGGACAGCATCAAAGGGGATATCAATCCAGAAGAGATCAATATAGAGGAAATCAGAGAGGGCACAGATCTTATCAAAGGGAAGGACAAGGCCACTCTGACTCTTCTTCAGGTCCTTTCCCTTACAGGCTGAAAGACTCAATTGTTTCCAGGACTCCTCCTGCTTCTGAATCTCTCAACAGGTATGAACCTCCTGTTCCTTTTGAGGATCCTGAGAACAATCCTTTATCTTGGACAGCAAGAATGAAAGAACTAGCTGCTCTTGATCAATTAAAGAAAGCCAGAGAGAAGGCATGGACATCTCAAATATAACAACTTTGTCAGAACAAAGCAAGAAAGAATTGGAAAGATATGCTTCTAGAAAGTTTTTTAATACAGAAGACTATATGAAGCTGCACCCAGAGGCTGTAGTTCCAAGGCCAAGATCTCAAACTTCTCTAGGTACAGAGGACGACAGAAGATCAAAGAAAGAAAGTCAGAATCCTAACAGAGAAATTTTGTTTAAAAAGGGAACTGAAAAGAAGTGAATTGTGTAAGCTGAACATCATTCTCTCTTGGATATTTGCTGCCTTTTTATCTGTGATCTGCATTGCTGCTATATATCTCCTCTGCAGTATTGATTTAGCTTTTGTGTTGATGTATGCTTATTTATTTTCTAATTTTGTCTGTAAATAGTAATCCTAACCCAAATAGGGGGAGATTGTTGGAACACCCTATTACTAATTTGGGCAAGGATCACTATGTTTCTCTTAGGAAACCAGGTTGACCTAGTTGTATAGTGTAAAGGTCAACATTAGAATGAGTCTAGGGCTTAGAACTTAGGTTTGAAGCTGCCCCCAAGGACCATTCAAGCTCAGGTTTTCAAGCTAAGTAAAGAGATAAAAATAGTCGAACGACGGTCGACTATCGTCGAGCTCTGGTCGACGATCGTCGAGCTCTGGTCGACTACTTATGTCCTCAGCCTTCTGCTTGTTGCTGGCTTCGGTCGACTATCGTCGAGCTTCAGTCCGACGATCGTCGAGCTTTGGTCGACGATCTCTGGCTGTGCTTGGGTCGACTATTTTTGGGAAAGTTTAGGTCGACGATCTCTGTTTGCTTCAGGTCGACGTTTTCTGTTGAAGTCTAGGTCGACGATCTCTGTCTTAATCAGATCGACTATTTCTGCCAGACCAAGAACTTAGATAGTCGATCTCAGATCGAAGTTTTCTGTCTACTGCTTATCTTCAATATCTCTGAGCTCAGGTCGACGATCTTCGAGCTCAGATCGACATTTTCTGTCTGAATGATCTATTACTTCTCTGAGCTCTGGTCGACGATCGTGGAGCTCAGATCGACGTTTATTTTGAGAGATCGACGTTCTTAAGGATTCAAATGCTGCCAGTCTTTGGAATGTTTTTGAATTCTCTCAGCATTTAATTTCAAGAAGATTTGCCAGACGTTTTCATTTATTCTGGAACAAGTTTCAAGGAATTATTCAGGAATGTTTCATTGGACTTTCCTCTAGAAGACAAATCATTTATGGAAGGCATTTAGTGTCTGATAACGGCTATCTTGGAAGAATTATATTCAGAGAATAAGATCGTCTTCTCCAACACTACTCTCAGAGAGAATTAATCCAGAGTCAATATACAATAGAATCAAGAGACACACACTGTTACAGAAGAACAAGAAGAATTAAGCTGTGAAAGATAACCATCCTCTTGCTTACAGAAAAGTGATCAAAGCCTCATCTCAAAGAACTCCAGACACCTCATCTTTCAGCCTCTTTGCTGAAACAATTCTTTGCTGGAGATCTAAAGATCTGAAGACCTATCACCCTAGAGCAAAGCTTCCATTCCTGATTCATTCAACATCTCAGGGGGAGCTTAGACAACAAAAGATCCACTAGTCTTCTCTCATTTGATTTAAGAACAGAGAAGACAATCTCACCTCTTTACCTTTTTCTTTTTCCTGCTGTAAAGGGTTCTTGAACTCCCTTCAAAAGTTTTGTCTGGTTCTGAGAGCCTTGTCAAAACTCAGTGGTGGCAAGACACCTTATCAAAAAATCCAGTTTTGGTTTTTGAGCACCTTATCAAAAGCTCATTGGTGTCAGGACACCTGATCAACTCATCCTGAGTGGATTCCTACCAAGGGTGGTAGAAGAGTGGATGTACCCAGGTTTTTGGGGAACCACTATATTTCCTTGTGTCTTCTGGTTTGTTTGTGTGATTTGTCTGCTGTGTGCTGTGCTCTTTACTTCTTGATTTTTAACTTCTTATTAGCACTCTACACTATATCATAAATTGAATTTTATATGTGCTGTTTATTTCAACTGTGAAAAATTATTTTAAAATACTCTATTCACCCCCCCTCTAGAGTTGAGATAGATCTTACCCTCACTTTCAAAGTTTAATATAAATCTTGTCCAGATTTAAGTTATTCTCTCTCCTTAGTTGTTGTTTGTTGTCTAGGTCAGGGTCTTGAGGTAGAATCTTAGCTGGTTGGTTTAGGCCCAGAGTGTGTGGTAGCTGTAGCCGTGTAGGAGGGGTAGAAATTATTTTTTTGCTAACTCTCAGTGAGTAGGCGTTGAGTGTTAACTTAGGGCAGAAGTTCATTTTGTAGGCTAAGTGTAAAAGCGTTAAGTATGGTTGACACACTCAATGCATAGCTGTTAGGTCTGGAGTCTAAGTCCAAAAGCTTTGATAGTGTTGAGTGAGGTGAGCTCACTCAATGTCGTCTGCCTTAGGTTTTATCTAAGTCTTTTGGCATTGAGTGATTTGAGTTCACTCAACGCCGTCTGCCTTTGGTGTTTAGTGAGTTGAGCTCACTCAATGCCATCTGCCTTTGCGTTGAGTGAGTTGAGCTCACTCAATGCCATCTGCGTTTGGCATTGAGTGAGTTGAGCTCACTCAACGCTATCTTGCCAGAATTTTTTCTAAGTGTTTTGGCGTTGAGTGAGTTGAGTTCACTCAACATCGTCTAGTCCGACAATGTTTTTTTTATAAGTCAAAAGCGTTGAGTGTGGTGAAGTCACTCAACGCCATTGGCTGTTAAGCGTTGACAGCGTTGAGTGAGCTGAACTCACTCAACACAGCCGTCTAGTGAGATTTTGCGGCTAAGTCTTTTGGTGTTGAGTGAATGGTACTCACTAAACGCTGTGTCAATTAGACTCGACGCCTTCCCTGCTTAGATTTTGGCATTGAGTGAATGGTACTCACTCAACGCGGTGTTGAGTGGACTCGACGCCTTCTCTGCATAGTGTTTGGTGTTGAGTGAGTAGTACTCACTCAACGTGGCGTCGAGTGGAATCGACGCTTTTTTACTTAGGCTGATGTTTTTCTCCAGAGTTGGTTAGTATTTATTTCGGTATAGTGTTGTGTTTTCGGCTAGTTTTTGGATGCCGAATCGTGTATTATAGCAGTGGTTTTTCTGGTAGCTCTGTAAGGGGTGATTTGTGTGTGTTGTGCTGTGGCCACCACCAGTTAGGCCCCAGTTTGGGCTGGTTTGGTTAGGTTTGTGGACCATGGAGCTACGACTGGTTGTTTTCACCCCTAGAGAATTTTTGGGTCTGGTTGTTTGGAAGAGGGCTTTTTTTGCTACCAACCCAGACCCAAGGTTTTACCATTGCTATTAATTCACAAGATATGACTGTTAGTTCATTTCCTTTTCTAAATGGCTATATTTTTATATATGTTTGCCTTGTTGCTGCTACAAGTTTTTAGGATGGCATGTTGCTATTTATACTCGCACTTGGTGTGCTTTGATTGTCCCGTGGATAGTGCTTCTTTTTGCTCTCTTGTTTTTTTCCTTCTGCTAAATTTGATAGCATTTTGTTGCAGGGTTTGGTAAACACCCTTTTTTATTGTTTATGACCTAAAGCTCCATTTCTATTTGATTATATTCTTGCTGAGGTGTTCTTTCTTTGAATGCCTCAGGTTCAGAGTAGTAGCCCGTTGATCGGCTAGTTTTCTTTTGGGGGCTTGCTAGTGATCTCCTGGGCTGTTGAGATTCCCCTTCCTCAGTTTGTGAGGTAGATATTTTCTTATTTCCTTCTGTATAGATATGCATACTCACTAGTGAGTTTGTGTCAGGTTATTGACGCCGACAGGTGATTTTCCTTGTGATGCTAAGTATGTGACTTAAAATTCTATTTTTGTCTATTTGGAGGTTGTTTACTTGCTCTCTGGGAATGATTTATGCTAAGCTGCAAGTTAGGTATTTTAACTCGTAAAAGAATTACTATATGTACTTTATACATGCCAAATTTCTAAACCTAAAGTACTATTTTCTAAAGTAATGTAAAAACTATTTTAATATTATACTAAATTTAGAGTCCTGCATTTCATTAGTTGTCCTTTGGGGATGTTTACACTCATGTAGGATGTCAAATCACCTTAACTATGGTATTTTCCGTAGCGTATAAATATATATTTTTACTTATGGACTAGTTGATCCACTGTGTTGAGGGATACGACCATCCATCTAATTTGAAAGATGTTCACGCAATAACATATGATTTTTGTATAACTTATTTAGGTTGGTGCCTTGCCTGAGCATCTGCAGTTATCCCCTGCATGGTGTGGCATCACGGCATTTATTTTCTCTTACTCTGAAAAAATTTTGTTGTTGAGAAAAGGCAGGTCATGACAGTTGGTATTAGAGGGAGGTTGCTTGACAATTGGTCGGGCAACATTCCCTTGTTAGTGCTAGTTGTTTTGTGTCATATCATACACACACTGATGTGTCATCAGTACATCTTGGCTGAAACATGAGCACTACACTCATAAGCATGACATGAAGTATACTGGGCATATTATGTAGTATGGGATGCATAATATGTGTTTGTATATGGATCCACCATAGTTTGCAACATGTGAGGGTTATGTAGTATGGGATGCATAACCTCACCACATGAATGCCCATTAGTATGTTTTCTCTTTTCGTTAAATGCAATGTTATGTAGTATGGGATGCATAACATTGCATTTGTATGTCGCTCATAACATGCATTAAGGGCTTTTTAGAATGCATAACACAACATGTATAGCATAACATAACATAAGCACAATGTGTCAAGCTAAAGATTTATATGATGACATATGTACACACATGGTTTTGAGTCAAAAGTAATATAAATTCATACATTCATGGTCTAAGCACATGAGTTAGAGTGATGATGGTGAATCATCTTAGGTTAGGCATAACATCATTATTGAAAAATTCAAGAGCAAGTTAGCAGTTGAAGCTCATATTTAAGTATTTTTTGTCTGTACTAGGTTGTTTAGTTCTAGCTTTTGGGCTAGGTTCTGACTAGTTGTTTATATGTTAATAGTATGTCGAAGCGTCCTTCGATGAGGTTGACTCCCCAATCTGAGGGCGAGTCTTCGGGTGCGTAGAGCAATGCGATGATAAAGAGTCCGCGATAGAGCAATGAGGCCTTATCAAGGCAGATGGTGGATGTGCAGTCCCAAGTCCAGTCTCTGTTATTACTTGTGTTTGGGCTTGCTCCGAGAGTATAGGACACTTCTGTGGGTCTAGCTATTCCAGCCCCTCCTACTCCTCTGGTGCCTCTGGTAGTGGTTCCACTAGAGATGATGTTTATCTCTCAGTTTCAGCGACTAGGACCTCCTACTTATGATGGAAAGACAGACTTTATTATTTTGGACGATTGGCTTATAGCCATCGAGGAGATGTTTTCCTACTCTGGAGTTACTGACGATCAGAGAGTGATAATCGCCGCCTACCAGCTCAAAGGGTTAGCAAAAAGTTTGTGGCTAAGGGAGAAGGAGAGCATGAAAGAAGGATGCTCTTGGGAATCTTTTAAAGAAATGCTACTTGGAAAGTTTCTACCCTCGGTCGAGCAGGACCGTCAGATGAATGATTTCTTACATTTAAAGCAGAGACAACTCACAGTTAGTGAGTATGAGATTGAATTTAGCAAATTAAGTCAGTTTTCTCCTAGATTTGTGAGCATTGAAGCGGATTGAGTAAAACGATTTCTAGGTGGTCTCCGAAGTGACATCAAGCAGCTAGCTGGTGCCTATGGAGCAGTGTGTTATACCGGTGCGGTAGAAGCTACCTTGAAGGTCGAGGACATCAAAAATGCTAAGAATAGAGGCTAGCAAATGAGAAGAGACAAAAGGGGATCCGTTGAAGGAAAGAGTCCTCAACAAATTGGTGCTACTTCAAGGAAGAAGCGTAAGGAAGAGTGTAGTTTCTGTTGCCAACCGGGCCACCCTTTGGAGAGATGTTACAAAAGGATGAGATCTCAGAAGAAAGAGAAGGTTCATGTGATACAAGGTGCTCCCAGGAAAGATTTATTCTGTTCTTCATGTAAGCGGCTAGGGCATGATGTTGCCCATTACTGGGGAAAGGATAAGATTAAAGAAAGAATTTGTTTTCTATGCGGTCAAGAAGGGCACATCAAGCCTTAATGCCATAGCTCCAGCCTGTGTTGCAGCCAGTGCCACTCCAGGCATTGCCACTGCCTCAGCGGTTGGATAAAGGCAAGGGAAAGCTGAATGTGATTTCTTCGGAGGAAGCTCAGACTTCGAATCAGGTTATTTTAGGAAGATTTAAGGTGAAGAACTGCTAGGCGCGTGTTCTCTTCGACTCTGGCGCTACCCATTTGTTTATGGTTTGATCCTTCGTGGAGCGGTATCGTTTGGATCTAGATTGAGTTGGAGGCACTTTTTTGTGTCAAATTACCCTCCGGCGATTCTGTGGTTTCAGACAAGGGCATTCATATTTGTCCAATTATTTTAGGGGATTTTATAGCAAATGTAGATCTGAATATGATTGACTTGGAATACTTTGATGTTATCTTAGGCATGGACTGGTTGTACAGGTATGATGCTGTTATCTAGTGCAAGGGCAAGCACTTGGACTTCAGAAAGGACAACGGTCAGCCTGGGAGTGTTTATGGTGATCCGCGCAAGGATTCTCATGTTATTTCTGCAGTATGTGCTCGGAAGTTGCTAGTTCCGGCTGTTTTTCTTGTTAGGTCTCAATTTTGGGGACCGTTGGCAGTTTGCCGCATTTAGAAGAGATTCCTGTTGTGCGCGAGTTTTCATATGTGTTTCATGATAATCTTCCTAGTCTTCCATCTGATAGAGATGTTGAGTTTGTGATAGATTTGGAGTCGGGCACGCGTCCTATTGCAAAGGTGTCGTACCGGATGGCCCCACGAGAGCTGGGGGAGTTGCGTATCCAGCTGGATGAGTTATTAGAGAAGGGTTTTATAAGGCCTAGTTCGTCGCATTGGGGTGCTCATTTTCTATTTGTTAAGAAGAAAGATGGATCGATGAGGCTTTGCATCGATTATAGAGAGCTAAATAAGGTCATAATTAAGAACAGGTATCCCTTACCGAGGATGGACGATTTGTTCGATCAGTTGCGCGGTAGCGTAGTGTTTTCTAAGATTGATCTTCATTCTGGCTACCATTAGCTTAGGATCCGTGATTCAAATATTCCACGGACTGCCTTTCGATCGAGGCATAGGCATTTTGAATTTCTGGAAATGTCGTTTGGTTTGACCAACTCGCCCTCAGCCTTTATAGATATGATGAACTGTGTGTTCAATGATTTTCTGGACAAATTCGTAGTCGTGTTTATAGATGACGTTCTGGTATATTCCCGCAATGCTGAGGAGCATGTCCAGCATCTGCGATTAGTTTTATCTTCTTTAAGGGACCACAAGCTATTCGGCAAATTGAGCAAGTGCGAGTTTTGGTTGCCTCAGGTTTCATTTATGGGCCATGTGGTGAATAAGAGTGGGATTTCCGTTGACGCAGAAAAGATAGCTGCTATGATGGATTGGAGTAGGTCAGGCACACCCAAAGAGATTAGAAGCTTCCTAGGGTGTGTCGGCTATTACAGGAGGTTTGTGGAGGGTTTTCTCTAAGATCCAACTCCCCCTTCCGGGGAGTTAACCTGGATCTTATGCCAGAACCGTCATCTTTCGGTGACACTAACGCACGGGTTATTCGATACTGCAAGACGCTTATTCTACCAGCTAGAACGATCAAAACCTATTCGGCCAATATGAGAAATAGAAGTAAAACTAATCAGAGTATAATAATATCCAGTCCACAGTCATAGTATAAATCATATGTATATGAATAAAAAGTACAAGTCCATAATGAATATAATAAAGAAGAGTAATAAGGGCTTATTCCTGGTATATCATATCAAATCTCTCTCACACAAATCAAATGCTGAAGCTAATCAACTAATCTCATCCCACCTGAGGTCATACTCCAGTAGTAGTAGGTGATACCGGTATTTGCTACTCATGTCCTGCCTCCTCAACGTGCGGGTCCATCTCCTCGAGCTCCTAAATTTATATGGTCACCGACAATTAGTCAAAAAGACTAAGTCGTTTCCTCCGTACCTCGCCACGCAACTACTAGGCACCGAGCTGGAGGACAAAGCAGAGGACATCAAGGGGTAGCAAAGGAAAGCAGGTGACAAGAAGCTAGTTATCAAGTATTTATATAGTCTACTCTACCAATTCTAAGCACATGGTATAAATGAAGTAAAAGTATAGTAAGAGTGAGTAAAGAACTGAAACAAGAGCAGAAAATTAATGCTAAACTACCACTACTCTACCATCACAAATCATACCTTAACTTTTAAAAATGCTCATACAAATTTATAAGTTAAGGTTTCCAGGAATTTTTACTTATCATATAAAAGAGCCCATACTAATTTATATGATGGATCTATGAAGCGTATGCCCTAAATGAATGAATGTTATGATGAAAATTATGCAACAGACAGGTACAACTCACACACAACGACTCTGTAATCACAGACCTTTAGTTCCCACTTTTCGATACCTAGCATCACTCTCAGGTACCACCGTTGTGGCTACGGCAGCAGCGGAGCGGGCGTCTCTGCTTTATAGCCATGTATACACACTATCAGGCCTAGACCTCTCTCATACGCCTCTGTACACGTCCTAGGTACACTCTAGAGTCTCTGCATATGTACTTTGCTGACTACCCGTCAGTCTTGTTGGGCTTGGTTCACTGTACTGCTATCGGTGTGATGATTGGCCCAGTACTGCATGACTCGCCACTAATTTTAAGCACATGCAAGTATTTCATCAAGAGCCTTCAGCTCGTAGGACCAACCTGTCCTGATTCCCTCAAACCCTCCATGAGTGAGCCTGCAAAACATATCCCTCAAACCCGACATGGGTGAGCAGATAGAACAAATCCCTCAAACCCTACATGGGTGAGAATATTACCATGAATCCTTCATACCCCGTACGGGTGAGAATGATGATACGATGCCTAACGTATTAAGCTACTCTTGTCTACGGGTTATTATACTTAGTGACTTAAGATTAATCCCAGGACTTCCTAGGGTATACCCGGTGAAGAGCTCTCGGGGGAACTAGGAAACATGATGGGCTGAAGCCCAAAGCTCCCTTTCTCAAGGATATTTACTTTAGTGGATTTCAACCCATGATTCCCCTTTTGCTCTCATTATTACTCTTGGGCGATCCTAATGATTTATGATGTTAGTGAAGGGGTGACGGTCTTCAGCCGGCCTCCACTTTGTTGCTATCAAAAGGCTTGCGCTTTTACTATCGTCACTAAGACAACACTACAAACAAGGGTTATACTCCACTTGTGATCTCTAGCTCAACCATCGATCCATCCCCCGGTGGTCCTTATAGTATAACCTACTTTCACTATGCTAAGCCCATGACCTAATACCACCCCAAAATAGAACTTCCAATTACTTGGGCCACCTCCCCCTAAATATTTATCCTAGGATGGTATGGTCTAATGAAGTGAGCATGTGGATTTTCATAATTTTCTTAAGTCAATAAAGCCTCTAATTAAATCATTTAACTTAATTCTCTAGGTCATTTAACACATGAAGTATTACAAATTATAATCCACTAACCTAAGGAATTTTTCTTGAGATATGTCTTGGTAAAATATTGCTAACTACCAAAATTCATAATTTTCCTTTAATTAATTCTATTTATTTCTTAATTAATACAAAATTCACATAATTATCATTTTCAAAATGAAGTATAAGGAATACATTACCCAAATTCTAAAAATTAAGAGATATAAAAGGCTAAGAGATTTTATAAACCTCTATAACGTAATGGCCTACCAAATTCAATTCATTAATATTTACCAAAATGCCATTATGCTAATTTAAAAATTATCAGGATATCCAAAACTTTTGGGATAATTATACAAGGCTAATCATACAATTATACAACACTAGAAATATTTCGAAAATTTTCTGATATATATTTCCATCAATTTAAAAATAAATGAATTCAGGGTAAAATGGTAATTTCCATGTATTTTACTCCAAAAGTTCTCAAACAGAAAGATAAAATTTTCATAAGTCAAATATGACCTCATTTTTGATTTGACAGTCTTTGGGGATTTTTTTTATCAAAAGCCTATTTAATAAAATTATTTACCAAAAGGCCTAAATTTTTTTTTAAAATTCCAAATAATGGGATTTTTGTTCCCAAAAATCCCATTATTACAATGAGGGGTGAACTTTACCCTAATGAGTCGCTGCCATCAATTCCATGATTTTTGAATACATCAATTAGGCTGAATATGCAACATTTCAAATATTGCTATTTCCACCCCAAGGCTATATATGACCAACACATGCAAGTGGGTTAACCCAACATGCAGTGATCTAAATGTGTTGAAATTTTTACCATGCACATATTATGTACACAAGGACTTTCCACAAAAATTTGGGGCCATTTGGAGCCATAACACTCCAAAAATTTCATTTATTTAGTTTTGTGTATTTTGATAAAAACTTAAGGAAAGCTTTTCCCAAAAATTCCCAATTTTTGGTAAGGGCTAGATATTGCCAAGTTAAGCTCATTCCCAAAATGTTGGGTCATGTGGACCTCGGGTTTGGCCTGGGCATAAATTTTGGTTTTTCCCTAGCCTAAGACCAGTCCTAGAAAAACTACAGTACAGGACAGTACATTGCACCGAATGATAAGTTTAGGGTGGCATATTAAAGTTAAGAGAAAGGGCTATATTTTTTATTTTAATTACAAGATCTGAAAAGACCTTTAAGTGCCCTAAATTTCTCATGCAAAGTCACTGATTATGTGTGACAATAATTTCACTATTCATAATTAAATAACATAACTTAATTTATTAATTTGCACACATCTTGATGCAAAGCCGACGGAATCCCATCATCGTCCCAGATCAGCCTACGGGTGAGATCGAGCCGTCCTGGCAATTTTACCTAGCTATTTCCAGCCAGCTGAGCCACCGCCACCACCGTCGATTGTCGCCACCACCTTCCCTGAGGTGGGGGCTAGCGTTTCCCGGCGGTGAGGCCTCCAGAATTGGCTCCTACGGCGATCCCGAGCAAGAAGAAAAGCTCGGTGTTTTCTCACACTCCTCTCAAGGTATCAGGCTCAATTGAGCCCGATGTCTCCCCTAAATGATCTAGATAGCTAGTACGGGAAGAGAGGCGGCGAAACAGACCTGGTTCAAGCCTTGGCGGCGAGTGTGGCGGAGGTTTGCCATGGTTGAGCTGCTCAAAAGATTTTCTGCCCGAAATCTTGTTTCTCCACCGTTTTCTCTATTTCAGCAGTCGATCTCCACTCTATTTCACCTTCTGAATCTAATGGTTAGGCATGTTTGGACTGAGGTGGGTTATACATGGAGGAACAACCAAGGTGAGCTCGGGTTCACCTTGGATGCTTCACCATGGCTGCAAAGTGGCCATCCCAGCACTCCAAACTCATTGTAATGAGTCATGTGGGCGGCCAGCAGCCTTTAGGCAGAAGGAGCCATGGCCAAGAGGCCTCACACCCCCTTTTCTCTGCTCACTCCTCTTCTCTCTTCTAAATTTCCCATTTTACCCCCATGCATGTACTCTTTCTCCTATTTCAGAGGGGTAGGACTGGTCAATGACTCTTTGGGTTGGTAATGGGCCATGTTTAGTGGGCTTAGCCCAAAGGGTGAGGCTTGGGTTCATTTCCCCCTCTTTTAGGCCTTATGTTGACCAAGTTGACTTTTTCAGTTGACTTGGTCAACATGATGAGTGGGCTGGTCCCACATGATGGTCATGGGCCTAATGGCACCACCCAACTTGGGTTGGGTCAAGGGGGTGCCCCACTTAGGCTAATTGGGCCTATAGGTATGGGTTTGACCAAATTAGGGCTAAGGTTGACTTGGGTCAACTAGGGTCAAAGGTTTGACCTAGTGACATGCCCTATGGTTCACTTAGATTGTTTTTAGGGTTAGGTAAATGTGGTGGGGTCATGGTGTGGCTAGGGTCCCCATTTAGGCTTGTTTGACCTAGTATGACCTTGGTCCTATAGTGGGCCCCACATGGCTATAACCCACTACCTAGGGTCAAACCTAGCTAATTTCCTAACACCCACCCCATGTCTAACCCAATCTAAGTTAAGGGGCCTAGAAGTAACATGGGATGTTACAAATCCAATAAATAAAAAAAATAATTTCGTCCCCGAAATTTAAGTTCGGGTCTACGGGGTTCTACTTGCAAAATTTAAGCAAATGTTTAAAACACAAAACTAAAATATACCTAAGGTAAATAGCTCTAGGTGTTGCTTCAACATCAGATCTCTCGACTCCTTAGTGTGCTCCTCCCGCCCATGGTTTGACCACAACAGCTTACCGAGAGGGACCTTCTTCTTCCGCAACACTCGGACGGTCGAATCATCAATCCGGATCGGCTCAAATCTAACGGATCTGTCTGGCGCTACCAGACTGGCTGTGGTAGTAATGTGCTTCTTCGGGAGAAGGAGAACTCTTCGCAAGGAAGAGACATGGAAGACGTCGTGTAAGGTACTCAACTCCGGTGGCAGCTGTAGTCGGTAAGCAAAGGGGCCGATCCGCTCCAAGATCAAGTATGGCCCCATGTATCGAGGACTGAGCTTCTTTTGTCTTCGCACCCGAGAGACACCACGTACTGGACGTATCTTCAAGAAAGCTCTGTCTCCTAACCTGGAATTCCACCTTCTGGTGCCGAGCATCATAATACTTCCCCTGCCTACTCTGGGCCTCTATTAGCTGATCTTTTATCAAACGAATCTGAGCCTCCATGTTTTCCACAAAATCATATCCAAGAGCCTTGGTGTCCACATCCTGAACCCAAGTCAACGTGTCCGGCACTTCCTACCGTAAAGTGGCTCATATGGAGCCATCCCGATGCTAGCCTGGTGGCTGTTATTGTAAGAGAATTCGATCAATGGTAGCAGCCTGTCCCAAGACTTCCCCATATCTAATATGCATAATCTGAGCTGGTCCTCCATAGTCCTGTTTGTCCGCTCCGTCTGGCCTTCGGTCTGCGGATGGAAGGCAGTGCTAAAGGTAATTTGAGAACCCAAGTAAGCATGCACTGCCCTCCACTCCCTGGAAGTGAAACGACCGTCGCGATCCGAGACAATAGTCCTGGGGATGCAATGGTATCTGATGAACTGCTCCACAAACAATCTCACCAAAACTGCAGTTGGAGAATGCTTCCTGACTGGGATAAAACAAGCTACCTTGGTCAATCTGTCGACTATGACCCAAATAAAATCGTGCCCAGAGTGGCAGCGAGGCAGTCCGTGTACAAAGTCCATAACAATGCCCTCGAACTTCCACTCTGGGACTGACAGTGGCTGTAAAAAACCTCCCGGGCTCTAATATTCCGCCTTTACGAGCTGACAAGTCTCGCAGTGTATCACAAAATATGTGATCTCCCTCTTCATCCCTTGCCAGTACATGGTCCTCCGTAAGTCTACCCACATCTTGGTGATGTCGGGATGCACTGAATATCTAGAGCAATGTGCCTCTCTATGTTTGTCATCCCGGATACCATCTCCTACTGGTATGTATACTCGTCCACGGAATCGAAGGAGATCATCTTGCAACGTGTAATCCTCAAACTCGCCTCCTTCCAGGGCATATAAAATCGGCTCTAATGCAGCATACAGCCTCTGATGTGTGGTAATGCGCTCCCGAATATCATAATCACTAATCAATGAGCTCAGGTACTCTCGGTATACCACTTGTCCGGCCTCAGATACCATGGTAATATGCATGTCTTCCATCATCCGTATCAGCTCTATAAACATCAACTGAGGCTCCGGTCCAGAAATGTCGGCTCTCCTGCTCAAAGCATCTGGTACTGTGTTTGCCTTCCCCGGATGGTAGTGGATCTGATAATCATAGTCATAGAGTAATTCAGCCATCTCCTCTATCGCAGGTTCAGGTCCTTCTGCGTATCGATATATTTAATATTCTTATGATCCGAGTAGATATCACAATGAATCCCGTATAAGTAATGTCTCAACATCTTTATGGCGAATACCATAGCCCGAGCTCTAAGTCATGTACTGGATAGTTATACTCATGGTTCTTCAACTGTATCGAAGCATAAAAAATAGCATATCCATGATGTATCAAGACAACACCCATCCCCTAGTAAGAGGCATCCGTATAGATCTAAAATCCTTCACTCCCGGATGGGAGCGCAAGGATAGGGTATGAGGTGAGTCGGTCCTTCAGCTCCTGAAAAGCTGTCTCGTACTGCTCTGACAAAATAATATTTGTATCCTTCTTCGTCAAGGATGTGAGGGGGAGGGCTATCCTCGAGAATCCCTCCACGAAATTATGATAGTAACCTGCTAATCCAAAGAAGCTGCGGATGTCTGACGCTGTCTTCGGCCGTGTCCAATTCCGTACTACCTCTATCTTGGCTGGATCCACTGCCAATCCAGCCCCACTGATAGTGTGCCCCAGGAAGGCCACCTCCTATTGCTAGAACTAGCATTTAGAAAACTTCGCATACATCTAGAACTCTCTCAACCTCTGTAAAACCTGTGTCAAGTGCTCTGTGTGATCCTCCTGAGTCCGGGAATAGATAAGAATATCATCGATGAACACAATGACGAAGCGGTCTAAGTAGAGTTCGAATACACGGTTCATTAGGGTCATGAATGCGGAGGGGGAATTTGTGAGCCCAAAAGGCATCACCGTGAACTCGTATAGCCCATATCGTGAACTGAATGTCATCTTCGGTATGTCATCTTCCTAAGTGCGGAGCTGGTAGTAACCGGATCGCAAATCTAGCTTAGAGAACCAGAAGGCTTCCTGCAGTTGATCAAATAGCTTGTCTATCCGAGGAAGTTGATAAGTATTGCGGACTGTCAACCGGTTATGCTCCCGGTAATCTATGCATGGTCGCAACGATCTGTCTTTCTTCTTCACAAAAAGAACTGGTGTCAATAACCTTGCCTCTCTGGATGCCCTGCTACCTTCTCCGGATGATGACCCCTCTAGCGCCTCTTTCCCTCTGTCTTGCACCATTAGCTGGTCAGCTCCAGCTTCTTTGCAATTCAATAATCTGTATAGTGGGTCATGAGATATGACAATAGGGCTCCTCAAGGAGTCTCGGAGCCCATGGTAGAACCCTTTTTTCATACTTTCGGTCATCCAAGTCATGGAATCCTGCAAATCTAGCAAGATGGAAGAACCCTATTTGATATTCGATCACGGATCTGCTCCTCTGCTGGAGGTTCAGAAACCTCACTTCCAAAGCATCTCTGTCCGTGGTGGATACGTAGTGCTCTAAGAACGTATCACTGAACTCCTCCCAAGAAATATCCATCTGCTCCCATCAGCATATACAGAGTCTCATACAGACTTCAACCACCTCTTCGCATGTGCATCCAGTACCGAGGTGGAAACAGAGACTGCCTGGCTGAATGGGTAGCTGATGCAAGCCAACATCTCCTGAATAGTCTCCAGCCACTCCTTCATCTTCACAGCATTCTCTGTCCCGCGATATATCGACAGAGACAGACTATTGAAGGCAATCAACAGTTTGACCCCGAATTTCGCTGTGGGACTGGGACATGCTGGCTCTGAAGGCTTCTTGGATAGCCATTAGAGTTTGCCCCATCTTAGTCTGCAAAAAGTGAGTGGCAGCTGGAGGGAGAGAAGACCATATTCGGCTACAGATTGACCTATGGAGGTTGCAAAATAGGTATGGTTTAATTAGAATTGGCCTAACTCATTGTTTTAAATGACTGTTTATGTTACTTTTACACATGGGCACACCATTGCTTCAGCTGTAAAGTTTGTCCGTAAACTAATTCTCGAGCGGGGTGTTCCAATGTCGTGAACTTCTTTCTCATATGATCGTTTGTTCAAGTGATACCAGTTTGTAAGATCCGACTCCCCCTTCCGGGGAGTTAACCTGGATCTAATGCCCAGAACCGCCGTCTTACGGTGACACTAACGCACGAGTTAGTCGATACACAAATGCCGATTCTGCATGCTAGAACGATCATAACCTGTTTGACCAATATGAGAAATAGAAGAAAAACTAATCAGAGTATACCAATATCCAGTCCACAGTCACAGTGCAAATTATATGTATATGAATGAAAAGTACAAGTCCATAATGAATATAATAAAGAAGAGTAATAAGGGCTTATTCCCAATACATCATATCAAATCTCTCTCTCACAAATCAAATACGGAAGCTAATAAACTAATCTCATCACACCTGAGGTCGTGCTCTAGTAGTAGTAGGTGGTACCGGTATCTGCTCCTCATGTCCTGCCTCCTCAACGTGCTGGTCCATCTCCTCGAGCTCCTAAAATGATATGGTCACCGACTATTAGTCAAAAAGACTAAGTCATTTCCTCCGCACCTAGCCCCGCAACTCCTTGGCACCGAGCAGGAGGATTAAGCGGAGGATAACAAGGGGTAGCAAAGGAAAGAAGGTGAAAAGGAGCTAGCTTTCAAGTATGTATATAGTCTACTCTAGAAATTCTAAGAACATGGTATAAGTGAAGTAAAAGTAAAGTACAAGTGAGTAAAGAACTGAAACAAGAGTAGAAAAGTAAAGCTAAACTACCACTACTCTACCATCACAAATCGTACCTTAACTTATAAAAATGCCCATAAAAATTTATAAGTTAGGGTTTCCAGGAATTTTAACTTATCATATAAAAGAGCCCATACTAATTTATATGGTAAGGATCTATGAAGCGTATGCCCTAATATAAATGAATGTTATGATCCAAATTATGCAACAGACAGGTGCAACTCACACAAAACAACTCTGTGATCACAGACCTTTAGTTCCGACTTTTCGATAGCTAGCATCACTCTTAGGTACCACAGTTGTGGCTACGGCAGCAGCGGAGTGGGTGTCTCCGCTTTCTAGGTGGTTATACACAGTACAAAGTGTAACGACCCTATCCGTTAAATGACGTATCGTAGAAGGTCCGGTCGGGGCCCCACACTATATGCCACAAACAGACGGTGAGGTCACAGGATAATACCAAACCATACACGCATCCTAACTCAGAGCATGCTAGCGGAAGTTTTAAGTTGTAATTTGAACTTTAACCAGAATGCCAATATATAAACCACTTTTATATATATAGCCACGGAATGTACAACAAATACATAGAGTTTGGCCTTAAGGCCTTACAGTTCCTCTTTCCACACCGTATGGTTTACAAACCTCTGCGCGCAGGTCGGCCATACATGAGTAAAAGAAACAAGCAAAAACATTCGCTTAGCCTTCAAGGGCTAGCCGCAGCAGCAGCAGCAGCAACAGCAGTAGGGCTTCAGCCCTTCATTTACCACTTGGCTCTCCAGCACCTGCATAGGGACAATCCACCCAAACGGTGGCAAACAATGCAACGGTCAGCATTCAGTTGACCCAATTATAACAATCCTACCCCTTTCTCGGGGCATTAGCATTCTTTCCCTGCATAGCATGGCATCATCATATAGCAACAATGTGCACGCAGGCATATTCAAGCCATCACAACTATCGGCCACACGGCCCGACAGTCCGTGCACTCAGGGCACATTCTTGGTGTACCGGAATACCAGGGTCAACACCACCGTCTACACGGTATTTGAGCATTCTAGACTTTTCGGCGCGCGGGCTTAAGACTCTCATTAGGCGCTCCAACAAAACCTATAACCAGGCTTCCATGTCGGACGGACCTAACGCAGGTACGGATCAGCCACCCCCTGTTGCTCAAGTCGTCGTGCCACCTCAAATACGGAAGTATCCATGGCAATTTATAGGCACGGTCGGTTTCACCTTTCCTGTTCGGCAATCTGCCTTTTCATCGAGTTACAGCCCAACGGCTCAACCGCATACAAAGTGGAAACGCAGGGCCACAAGAGTTGCATCCAACCCTCTTCATTTCCTGACTTCTTCATCCATTCATCAGTACTTCCTGCTGCACCAACCAACAGGTAGGCACAAGGTAAACAAGCCAAATCACGGAGCCTTCTCCGATTTGCAAACAAGCATCACCAATCTAGACCATGTCAAGATGGGCTTCACACAGCATGCCTAGATCCGTACTCCAATTCCGGACTCTAACAAGGGGGACTTCACATATCTACCCCAAGGGACCCCAAACCCACCGCACACTCGCGGGAAGGGTTTTCCCTATGCAATGTAGAAAAAAGGACTTCACATGTCCAAGAAGGGAGATCGTTACCCTTGTCGATCTCTTGGGAGCCATCAAAACTTGCCGGTGAGAAAGAACCGCAGCAGCTTTGCCTTCACAACGCTGGCCTCGGATCACGAATTGGACCACGGGAGCTCCACCGGTGGCTTGATCTCCTCCTCCTCCTTCTTCCTCCTCTCACTTTCTCTCTTCCTTAACCAAGTGAAGAATGCTCAATCTTCTGCTGACTTAAACCAGCCAGGAATCACTTGAGCCTTTGGATCCAAAGAGAGAAAATGAACGGCCATGATTTTCCCAAAAATCACATTTTTTGCCTGACACCGGCCTGTGACACGCCCGTGTCACAGGCCGTGTACCCTTAAGCACACACACGGTATTTATACCGGCTGAAACTTACCAGAACACGGGCATCGACACGCCCGTGTCGAACCTGACACGCCCGTGTCAGTCATAAGACACGCCCGTGTCACCCCTGCCTCATCGAGCTCCAAACTCAACCAGCAGTACACGGGTAGGCACACCCATCGGACACGCCCGTGTCCAATCTGACACGGCTGTTTCAAGGCTTGGTTCCAGCCGTGTAATCTTCTGACTCAATCTGCCTATTATTTGAGTGACATGCCCTGGGACACGCCCGGACCCCAGGCCCGCAGTGTACCCGACGAACACGCCTGGACACGTGTCCCAGGCCGTGTAAAACAACCTGCACCTCAAATCCATTTTTTGAGATTTTTGGGGTGTTACAATCCTACCCCCCTTAACAAAATTTCGTCCAGAATTTGCACGGTAAGGAAACAAGGAAAAACAATGCTATAACTTGATAACTCTGTTATAACAAAAGGTACATGGTCTACAGTTTATACAAACAACTCGGGAAATTCAGCTCGCATGGTCTGCTCTCGCTCCCATGTTAGCTCTTCACGGCACAATTGTCCCATCGGACTTTGACCATCCCGATCACTTTGTTCCCAACTATTTCTCGGCTCGATCCTCGATCCGAATGGGTCGAACCCTCGTCGTTAGCCCATACTCGACCGGTACCCGATCATTCTCCACTACTTGAGCTGGATCCTTAACAGCCTTACGCAGTACTGAGATGTGAAATACATCATGTAATCCACCCAAGTCTGCTGAAAGTGCTAGTCGATAAGCAGCCTCCCCAACTCGCTCCACCACCTCAAATGGACCAAGATACCTCGGACTTAGCTTTTTCAAATGCCGAATCCTGGACACGCCTTTGAAGGGTTTGATCTTCAAATATACCCAATCACCCACCGCGAACTCCACGTTCCGGTGTTTGGCACTGTAGTACTTTGCTTGACGATCTTGGGCTATCAATAGCCTCTCCCGAATAGAGCGTATAAGCGAGGTAGCTTCTCGACTTCCTTTTTCCCATTCAGCTTCGATTCGCCTGCTTCTGCCCAAGCTAACGGTGTACGGCATTTACGACCATACAAAGCCTCAAATGGTGCCATACCGATGCTCGCTTGGTAGCTATTATTATAGGCAACTTCGACAAGAAAATATAATCTTCTCATCTTTTACCAAAGTCTAGGGCGCACATGCGAGCATGTCCTCCATCGTCCTGTTGGTTCGTTCAGTCTGGCCATCCGTTTGGGGATGAAAGGCCGTACTAAACGCTAATTTTGTACCCAACATTTGATGCACTAGCCGCCAATCATTGATGTGAATCGCCCATCACGGTCACTAACGATGCTCCGAGGAACACCGTGCAGTCGAACAATCTGCTCCACATAGAGCTTGGCCAAGGTTTCCACTGAATCGTATCTTCTGTTTGGAAGGAAGTGCGCCACTTTTGTCAACCGGTCCCACATTCACCCAGATTGAATCATGACCGCGTTGAGATCTCGGCAACCCGTGCACGAAATCCATCGAAATGTCATCGAACTTCCACTCCGGAATAGGTAACGACTTCAGGAAACCGCCAGACTTCTGGCATTCTGCTTTCACCAATGCATAGGTATGGCATTCCGCCACATAACGTGCTACATCTTTCTTTAGTCCGGCCACCAGAACAGCTTTTTCAGATCTCTGTACAGCTTTGTGCTCCCTGGGTGAACTGAGTATTTGCAAAGTGAGCTTCGTACATCAACTCTTTCCCTCAATTTACCCCACACTCGGGACGCACACTCGACCATTTTCTTCGTAACAAACCGTTATCCAAGAAAATTGGTCATCCGCCCCTCTTTAGTATAGCGCTGGAGACTTTCATCAAGCTCCGTTGCTCGCCGAACTCTATCATAAGGTCATATTGAACCCTCCGTCCAGTTCAAGCATGCATCGGTCGACGAACCCTTGTCAACACAGGATATCTCCAATGCTTCCAATTCCTGGATTAAACGCTGATCATGCCTCTGCAACCAGCTTGCCCGTACTGGAGTCTTCTGACTCAAAGCATCAGCGACCACATTTCCCTTCCCGGGCGTATAGTGAATCTCGAAGGTGTAGTCCCCAAGGAACTCCATCCATCTTCGTTGTCGCATATTCAGATCCTTCTGATCCAACAAATACTTTAGGCTTTTGTGATCTGTATAGATGTCCCACTTTAACGCCATAAAGATAGTGCCGCCACAACTTGAGCGCAAAGATTACTGCCGCCAACTCCAAATCATGGACGGGGTAATTCCGCTCATGCACTTTCAACTGGCACGAGCCATAAGCAATTACTTTACCAACTGCAGAAGAACGCAGCCTAAGCCGCTCCTAGAAGCATCACTATAGATCTCATACCCATCTGTACCACATGGCGATGTCAACACAGGCGCCGTGGTCAAACGACTCTTCAAGTCTTCAAAAGCTCGCGCGCACTCCCGCGTCCAAATGAACTTTTGATCTTTTCTCGTCAGCGTGGTCAGAGGTAAAGCAATCCGTGAGAAGTTTTCCACAAACCGTCTATAGTAGCCTGGAAGTCCAAGGAAGCTCCTGACCTCGGCCACTGAAGACATCACTGGCCAATCTCGGATGGCACTTATCTTCAACGAATCCACTGCGATACCTTCTCCACTTACCACATGGCCTAGCGAAAAGTCTACTGAAGAGAGCCAGAACTCACACTTTGAGAACTTGGCATAAAGCTTATTCCTCCGCAGGGTATGCAAAACCAACCGCAAATGGTTTGCATGATCCTCTCCGACTGAGAGTATACTAAGATGTCATCGATAAACACAATCATGAACAAATCCAAGTACTCTCGGAACGTTCGATGCATTAGGTCCATAAATACCGAAGGCGCATTACATAGGCCAAACGGCATAACCGTGAAATCATAATGACCGTCTGTTAGCGTGTTCCAAATGCCGTCTTGGGAATGTCACCTTCCCGAATTCTCAACTGATAATATCCCGATTTCAAATCCAACTTGGAATAGACCATTGATCCTGCCAGCTGATCAAAGAGGTCATCAATCCGTGGAATCGGATATTTTGTTTTTCTCCGTCAGCTTATTCAATTTGCGGTAGTCAATACATAACCGTAAACTACCGTCTTTCTTTTTTCACAAATAGAACAGGCGCGCTCCAAGGTGACATACTTGGGCGTACGTATCCCTGCTCCAACAACTCTTGCAATTGGACTTTCAATTCAGCAATCTCTTTTGGCGCGACGCGATATGGAGAGCGGGCCACAGGTTTAGCACCTGGCACCAACTCAATAGAGAAGTCAATCTCCCGCTGGGGTGGTAACCCAGGAAGATCTTTAGGAAACACATCGGCAAACTCTGACACAACCAGAACTTCACCGACACTGGCTTTGACTCAACAGCCTGAATTAGCGTGAAGAATAACTCCGCGCCCTTCCGAACAGCATTGACGATTTGGAGCGCAGACAACAAAGCCCCGCCAACTCCTCGCATACCATCGAACTTCGTCACAAGTCCGGTATTCTGGCCCAGTGTGATCTCCTTGGAGTTGCAATCAATAAAGGTACGCTGCTCCGAGAGCCAGTCCATTCCAAAGATCACATCAAACTCCGATAACGCACAACGCACCGCTGCACTCAAACCAAAATCCCGACTTCCTATTTGAACATCCACATCGCAAGGCCCTATCCGCAAGCATCACACAGCCATTCGGCAATAGCACCCTTGTACTATCAACCATCACATGACTCGGCACCCCAATTCGAGATATGAAGTCCTCAGACAGAAAAGAATTTGAAGCACCCGATCAAACAGGGCTCTCGCCAAATTATTCCGAATCAGGACAAAGCCTGCAGTACACACACATCATGCACAAGTTATACATAACCACAAGCAATAGCACGTAAGCAAGTAAGCTATAGGTTCACTCGTACCTGTGACGACATCACTTTGCTTAATCGCCTCCTGCTGGCCAAGCTGATAGATTCGGGGCTATGCCTGGGACGCAGAGGAATCAACCGCCACTTTGCCCTCTCAGCATAAGACGCACCCGTCTTCTTTCCCCTTTGGGCTGAACAACCCGACAGTCACGGCTATATGCCCCACCCGGCCACAGTTATAGCATGTATGAGAATCCGGTCTTGATGTCGCCCCCGCCCCCGACACAACGGTCGTAGTCACTTGCCCAGACGCTTGGACCTCTTGCCCCCCTTTCCTTCTGGTAGAACGATTTGCTCGGTGAGGTGCTTGAACCTCGGGCTTTGCCACAACCAAGCCCTTGTTCCCTTGCACCCGCCGCATGTCCTCTCCAACGCACATGCATATCAACCAACGCCTGAAACCCTTGGTTCACTGAACTCGAAAGCAGGAACCTCAACTCATCCCGCAATCCTTCATAGAACCTATTCGTTTTCCTTTGGTCATCCGCGAAGATTGTTCCCGCATACCGCCCAACCTGGTAAACTCATGCAAGTAAGATATCCACGCTATCTTCTCCTTGCTTTAACCGTTGGAACTCGTTTTCCATGGCAATGCGTTGCGCCGCTAGGAGGGGTAGAAATTATTTTTTTGCTAACTCTCAGTGAGTAGGCGTTGAGTGTTAACTTAGGGCAGAAGTTCATTTTTGTAGGCTAAGTGTAAAAGCGTTAAGTATGGTTGACACACTCAATGCATAGTTGTTAGTTCTGGAGTCTAAGTCCAAAATCTTTGATAGTGTTGAGTGAGGTGAGCTCACTCAATATCGTCTGCCTTATGTTTTATTATCTAAGTCTTTTGGCATTGAGTCATTTGAGTTCACTCAACGCCGTCTGCCTTTGGCGTTTAGTGAGTTGAGCTCACTCAATGCCATCTGCCTTTGCGTTGAGTGAGTTGAGCTCACTCAATGCCATCTGCGTTTGGCATTGAGTGAGTTGAGCTCACGCCAAATCCTCAACGCTATCTTGCCAGAATTTTTTTTAAGTGTTTTGGCGTTGAGTGAGTTGAGTTCACTCAACATCGTCTAGTCCGACAATGTTTTTTTTTATAAGTCAAAAGCGTTGAGTGTGGTGAAGTCACTCAACGCCATTGGCTGTTAATGTTGACAGCGTTGAGTGAGCTGAACTCACTCAACGCAGCCGTCTAGTGAGATTTTGCGGCTAAGTCTTTTGTGTTGAGTGAATGGTACTCACTAAACGCTGTGTCAATTAGACTCGAACGCCTTCCCTGCTTAGATTTTGGCATTGAGTGAATGGTACTCACTCAACGCGGTGTTGAGTGGACTCGACGCCTTCTCTGCATAGTGTTTGGTGTTGAGTGAGTAGTACTCACCTCAACGTGGCGTCGAGTGGAATCGACGCTGTTGGAACACCCTATTACTATTTGGACCAGGATGACTATATTTCTATAGGGATTGTATGCTGTGACCTCCATGCTGTTATATAGTCACATAGGCTAGTTAGAGTAGTCCTCTGCTCGACGCAGAGTCGATCTCAGCTCGACGCAGAGTCGACCTCAGCTCGACGTGGAGTCGACCTCAGCTCGACGTTCCGTCGATCCCAGCTCTGCTTACAGAAAACACTCTCTGACCAACGTGTGTCGTGCTCAGATCGACGTTTTTCTGTGAGCTCGACGCCTTCCAGACTTCCGTCGATTTTGGATAGGAATTCAAATTCCTTCTGACAGGCAATTAATGCTGAAGAATTTATTGGCCGTTACAGCATATCTGGTGCATGGCTCAAGGAATTTTCTAAGGAATGTCTGCTTGTCATTTCCTTTGAGGCATGGACAGTTAAGGAAAGTAATCAATGCTGACTTCCAACGGCTATCAAAGTAAAGGAAGAAGAAGACTCAAACATATTTTCTCTCTTGGACAATAATAAGAAGACACAGAGAATACACAGAACAAGAAGAGAACAACAATACAAGACTTCTCATCTTTCTCTCAGTGAAAAAATTATTTCTGAAAGACTCTCTTACAGAAAATCTGATTGCTTCAGACACCTCCATCCAACTCACTTGGATCATTCTTTGCTGGAGCAAATCAGACCTTTGAAGACCTGTCACCCTTGTGCAGAGCTCTCCTTCCTGAACCTCATCTTGATCTCAGGGGGAGCTTTGACAACAACTTCAGATCCACTTCTGCTTCTCTTTGCTTGTTGAAAAGAGAAGACAACTTCATTCTTTTTCTTTTTCTTTCTGTACAGGGTTCTAACTCCCTTCAAAAGTTACTTTTGGTTTTGCTGAAACCTGGTCAAAATCAGCTTCTGTTGGTTTGTGAGAACCTGATCAAAAACTCTCTGGTGCTCAAGACACCTGATCAACTCATCTTGAAGTGGATTCCTATCAAGGGTGATAGAAGAGTGGATGTACCCAGATTTGGGGAACCACTATAGCTCCTTGTGTCATCTGGATTGCTTGCCCTTTCTGTGTTTTGCTTTGTGCTGTGAATTTATTTTTTACTCTGATTACTTGCTATAGCACCATACACTAAGTAAAGTAAAGATTTTCTCTGCAAGTTTTTATTTGGAAAATTATTTTAAATAACTCTATTCACCCCCCTCTAGAGTTAGGAGTGATGATCTTATCCTGCACTTTCAATTGGTATCAGAGGGAGGTTGATCATTCATACAGGCTAACACCTGGATCAAAAGATCTCTGATAAGATCATTTCCCTCAAAGGGTTACTTTCTTAGTTTTACTTATCTTTTAAAACTCATGGCACAAAACAAGGACTTTGCTAGCACCAGACCTCCTATGTGCAATCTATCTAAGTTTGCACTATGGAAGGCAAGGATTAGACTTTATATGAACTCTTTTGATGAAGACATCTTCAATTCTGTATTGACAGATTGTCCAAGACCTCCCACAGGAACAAGTACATCAGCTGTTCCTCCTCCTTCAGGACTGATGCTGACATAAAGAAGTGGAAGGCAGCAGAGCAGATGCTAAAGCCATGAACATCTTGGCTCAAACCATGTCAGATGACATTTTCCAGAAGGTAGCAGATTGCAATACTGCCAAGGAGATCTGGGAAAAACTCTCAGAAATTGTATCAGGTTCTGCAGATGAAAGAAAGGATAGGAGATCCTATCTCATCACACAGTATGAAAACTTCAAAAAGGCAGAGTCTGAGTCAGTTGCTGACATGTACAACAGACTGAGCCTAATCATAAGTGAACTTAGATCACTAGAGAAGGACATATCTCTTACTGAGATAAATGACAAGATACTGACTTGTTTCCCTAGCTCTTGGGACTCAAGAATATGGTCAATTAAAGATGGAAGAAATGTCTGTGAGCTATCCACAGAAGCTCTTCTAGGAAAGCTCAAGAGCTATGAGCAATTTATTAAGAAAAAGAGAAGAAGAGCAGAAGACATCCACACCAACAGAGAAGGCTGAGAAAACTATTGCCTTCAAAGCACAGGAAGAAGAACCTAAAGAAAAGGTGTTGGGAAATGAAGAGCTTATGAGCCTACTGGTCAAGAGGTTCAATAAGCTAAATAAAAGGAACTTCAGAAGATGGTCATCCAAAGACAAAGACAAGCCAAGGTATGACAGATCCAATAATAAAGATATTATCTGCTTTGGTTGCAGGAAACCAGGACACATCTTCCCAAACTGTCCAGAAAATCAAGACAAGGACAGAAGGGACAAGAAGGAAAGGAAGGATAAAGGAAGGACAAGGAGTCAAGGAAATACCATGACAAGCCTTCCTCCAGCAACAGCAAGCACACCAGGAAAGGATTTGTGGCTGAATCCTGGAGTGACTCTGATGAGTCTGATTCATCATCCAGTTCTAGTGATGATGAGGATGATGCAGAAGAAAAGGGATTCTGCATGATGGCCATCAGTGCATCTCAAAAGAACACTGATTCAGAGCCTGAGGCTGACTATCCATCTGATCAGGAACTTACTGAGGATCAGGTAATAGATTCATTTGACTTTACTTCTGATGATTTCAAATCTGAGTTTAAATCTATGTGCATTGACTTAATTGAGTCTCAAAAGCTGATTAAAACTCTAAATGAACAATTAATTGAATGCAAATCCATTAACTCAGATAACCTTAGACTCTTAGAAGAGTTGAAGCAGTGTGGGGAGGAGATAGCTTCACTGAAAAGTGAGCTATCTAAGGCCAAACAATTTGAAGAAACCCTTAATGGGAGAAGTATCAAATTGATGGACATCACAAGTACAGTGAACTCAAGATTGAATGGTTCACTGGGCTTGGGTGCTTCATCCAGCCAACCCATAGTGCTGACAACTCCAATCAAATTTACCAGTGAGAAAGGTAAAGGAGTCTTGATAGTGGCTAGGAAGAATGCTGACTTAACCCAGGAAACTGGACAAAAAATGTCGAACGAAGCTCGACGGACGTCGACCAGAGCTCGACGTAATCGCAAGAAAACGTCGAACCCAGGTCAACGCCCTCTACTCTCTGAACAAAGCAAGACCTTGCCGTCGAACGGAGCTCGACGCACTCACTTGAGTCCGTCGACCGAAGCTCGACGTGCGTCGAGCCGAGTTCAGAGCAAAACCAAGTTCTCAAGGGTTAACTCAAATTTCAATTCTAGCTCCACATCTCATTTCTTTAACCCTTATGCTGAATGGATCATACCTCCTAGGAGATATCATCCTGTAGGCTATAAGAGTCAACCTGAGATGTCCTTCATTTCAGAATTTAAGGGATATCAACCTAGGCCCAAGGTTAACTGGGTCAAAAACAAATAAGCTGTTTTTGTGCAGGTAAAGACCTATCCAAGTGAGAACCATCAATGGTATCTGGATAGTGGGTGCTCAAAGCACATGACAGGAGACAAGGACAACCTCACTTCCTTCAAAACCAAGCTTGGACCCAAAGTAATTTTTGGAGACTTAAGCTTTGGAACTACAAAAGGATATGGGACAGTTCAAATTGGCTTAGTCACTTTCAAAAAGGTGGCATATGTTGAAGGACTCAAACACAACCTGATAAGCATCAGTCAATTGTGTGATGAAGGATACCAAGTAACCTTTAACAAAGCCATATGCAAAGTCAAGTCAGTGGACAACACAACTGTGTTGACAGGTAACAGAAGAGGTAACATTTACTTAGTGGATTTTCATTCACCTGTAGTAGATATTTGCCTGTTTAACTCCATTTCAAAACCAAACATCTTGTGGCATAAAAGATTAGGACATGTGAACCTTAGAACCATTGCTAAGTTATCCCAAGACAACCTTGTTAGAGGACTACCTTCTGGTCCCTACAAGAAGGAAGGACTTTGCAAGGCCTGTCAATTAGGCAAGCAAACCAAAAACAGTTTCAAGTCACTTAATAAGTGACTCACCTAGAATCTTGTACTTATTGCACATGGACCTTTTTGGACCAATTAATGTACAAAGCCTAGGAGGGAAATCTTATGCTTTAGTAATTGTAGATGACTTCTCAAGATTCACTTGGGTGTTCTTTCTGAGGAAGAAGTCTGATAACTTCAAAATTTTGACAGATTTTCTCAAAGGCATACAGATTGAGTTCAATACTCACATTGCCCTGATCAGAAGTGATCATGGGACAGAGTTTGATTCTCTTCTTATGCTAGAGTTCTGCCAGAATGAAGGTATCAGGCATACTTTCTCAGCTCCTAGAACTCCTCAACAAAATGGGTAGTTGAAAGGAAAAACAGAACCCTTATTGAATCTGCCACAACATTGTTGACAGATGCTCACCTTCCTCTAACCTTTTGGGCAGAGGCTGTGAACACCTCCAACTATGTTCTGAATAGAAGCCTGATACATAAGCTAAAGGGTAAGACTCCTTATGAGCTACTCAAAGGGAAGAAACCTAAAGTGAACTACTTCAAAATATTTGGTTGCATTTGTTTCATTCACAATAATGACAAGAAATACCTAGCTAAATTTGAAGCCAAAGCTGATGAAGGAGTGTTTATGGGATACTCCATGACTAGCAAGGCTTATAGGGTTTTTAACAAGTGCACAAATAAAATTGAAGAATCCATGCATGTTACATTTGATGAAACTAACATGTTTTATAAGGAGAAGGAGACTTCTACCATAAGCAATTTGCAAGAACATTCAATTTCAGAAAATCTGAAGCAGCTTACCATCAAAGACAAAGGGTCATCACCTTCACCAATTCAACAAGTCACTGAACTTAGTGACAATGAAGAGGAATTTCAAGTTCTGGAAAGTTCAAAGGGCCAACAAATTGAAGAACCAGTTGTTGTTCCACAAGAGGAAACAACAACACAGGTTGGTGCATCATCAACACCCCTTGTTGATCTAGCAACAACAAGAGATCACCCAATCTCACAAGTGATTGGAGATATCTCAGTGGGTGTGCAAACAAGGAATCAAGTTAACCAAAATATTATGCACACCTGCTTCCTTTCTCAAATTGAGCCTCAAACCATACAAGATGCAGAGCAAGATCCAAACTGGATCATTGCAATGCAAGAAGAGTTGAATCAATTTGAGAGGAATAAAGTTTGGAAATTAGTACCAAGACCAAGGAACCAGCAAATTGTTGGAACCAAATGGGTATTCAGAAACAAATTGGATGATCAAGGAATAATTGTGAGAAACAAGGCAAGACTTGTTGCACAAGGGTATTGCCAAGAAGAAGGAATTGATTATGACCAAACCTTTGCACCAGTTGCAAGGTTGGAGGCCATAAGAATCTTCCTTGCATATGCAGCTCACAAGAGATTCAAGGTATATCAGATGGATGTCAAGAGTGCATTCCTCAATGGAGACATCAAGGAAGAAGTCTATGTAAAGCAACCTCCAGGTTTTATCTCTCCAACTTTTCCTGATCATGTATTTAAACTGCATAAAGCTTTATATGGTCTCAAGCAAGCTCCTAGAGCATGGTATGAGACCTTAGCTTGTTTTTTGTTGGAAAATGATTTTAAAAGGGTAGTGTAGACCAAACTCTTTTTGTTAGAACCCATAGGTCCCATACCCTACTAGTACAAGTTTATGTAGATGACATCATATTTGGATCTACTGATTCAAATTTATGCAAAAAGTTCTCACAACTTATGCACTCAAAGTTTGAAATGAGTAGCATGGGTGAGCTTGCTTTCTTTCTTGGATTGCAAGTTAAACAACATGTGGATGGCATTTTCATTTCTCAAACCAAGTATGCAAGAGAACTGGTTAAGAAATTTGGAATGTCTGAAGCATCATCCATGAAAACACCTATGCCTACAAATGCTGTTTTAGATGCTGATGAATCTGGAAAACCAGTTGATCAGACAAACTATAGAGCAATCATTGGCTCATTACTTTATCTAACAGCTACTAGACCAGATATAATGTTTGCCACATGCATTTGTGCTAGATTTCAAGTAAGCCCTAGAGAGTCCCACCTCACATTAGTTAAGAGGATTCTTAGGTATGTAAAAAGTTGTCCTAATCTAGGTCTCTGGTATCCACATGACTCAGGATTTGATCTAACTGGATTTTCAGATTCTGATTATGCTGGATGTAGAGTAGACAGGAAAAGCACCAGTGGAACTTGTCAATTTCTTGGTGATAGACTTGTCTCCTGGTTTTGTAAGAAACAAACCTCTGTGTCCACATCAACTGCTGAAGCTGAATACATGGCTGCAGGTAGTTGTTGCTCACAGATTTTGTGGATTCAAAACCAGCTCCTAGACTATGGGTACAACTTAGAGATGTCTAAAATCTTTTGTGATAATACCAGTGCAATATCTATTGCTCAAAATCCAGTTCTCCATAGTAGGACTAAGCACATAGAAATCAGACATCACTTCTTAAGGGACAATGTAGAAAAGAAGAAAATTGCACTAGAATACATTTCCACTGAACTACAGAGAGGAGATATCTTCACCAAACCCTTGGATGAAAAGAAGCACCTCTTTTTCCTCAATCAGTTGGGAATGCTAGATGGAGACAGCATAAATTAAAACTCCAAGATTTTGAAACCCATAATTAACAGGAATAAGAAAAATTTCATTTCAAAATTTCCCTGTCTGAGTGGTTGTTCTGAGCTCTGAACTAAGCTCGACGCTGCGTCGAACGGAGATCGACGGTCCGTCGCCCTCAAAAGCGTCGAACGTCGAACTCAGCTTCTAGCATCGAACTGAGTTCACAGCTTCCTGGCTTCTTGAGTTTTTCTCTCCCCGGTCGACGTCTTCGTTCAACGTCGACCTGAGCTCGACGTATAGCTTCAGCCAAAGCGTCGAACGTCGACCTAAGCTGGACGCTGTTGAGTCGTTTCAGTTCTCCTAGAGCCCTTGAGCGTCGAACTGAGCTCGACGTTCTTTCCTTTTCTGCGTCGAACCCTAAGTATAAAATCATTTTTTTCTCCGTCGTTCGCAGTTGCGCTTTCATATTTCTCTGCTCAAGCTTTCTCCCTCCAAATACTATACTTTTGATCTTGGAAGGTACTCTTTCTTTTGCAGGACAATGGCAATTACAGCAGGAGCTCTGGCGGCTATGAAGTTCGACTCTGGTTTCGACATTGATTTCGATTCTTTTGATGGATCTCCACAACACTTTCTGGATATACTGAATCTTTTCAAGGAGCAGCAGCTAGTCCACTTTATGTCTACCAGGATACCCCTTCCCGAATCAGAAATTAAAGAATGGTGTCTTACAGCAATCATTTCAGATAACAACATCTTGACTGGGAAGATTGCAGGAAATGAGGTAGCCATCTCACCTCAAGTCATTACAGAAGCCTTCAACTTTGCTGCTGGAGATGATGATATAGAACTATCAGTGGAAGAGTATACCTTGATGCTGGACAGGATGGGGCATGCTGCTGGTAACCCCTCCAAACTCCTTAAAATTAACCTAGCAATTGAGTACAAGTTATTAGCAGATATAACTGGAAAGGTGATCTGTGCAAAGAGAACTGCACATGATGCAATAACAAGGCATCAGTTTTGCCTCATGGCTGCTCTAATGGATAAGAAACATCCCAACTGGGGATTAATTGTGTTTGATATGCTTAAGAAAAAGTTGGATAAAAGCTCTGTCCATTTTGGAAGAGTTCTTGGGTTGATTCTCAACCACTGCTGCCCCCAACTGCTGGTGTCCTCCAAGAAGCACATAAATGCTTCCAAGAGGCTCACATGTGCTTTAATTGGCAAATGGGACAGGAGAATCGTGAATCCCAGGGCAGCAGCAGCCATGAAATCCTCTGCAGACACCAGGACTATAGAGGTCACTTCCCCTCAGTCCACTGTCCAGAAGAAGGGATTATGCCATCTCTCTCCCTCACCCTTCCATCCACCTTCATCCCCTCAACCTCACTTATCTCATCCTCTCAAACTCTACCCTCCTCCATATCCACCATTGCCTTCTCCCTTCCTCCTCAAACTACTTTCCTTCCAATAAACTTGGATTCCACCCCTCATGAGGATATCTTTTCTCTTGACATGCATGAAGACTCATTCATGGATGCTTCTACCTCCTCTCCTCATGACTTCCTCAATTCATCTACCTTTCCGACTTACTCTTCTCCTCCATTCAGGAACAAGCTACACCTCCTCTGTCTGTTCCTCTCTCAACATCTTCTTCATTCTCAGCTTCTGCTACTACCCTCTACCTCTACTCAAGTTCCCCTTGAGCAAGTAGCCCTCCTGCCCTTAGCCAATCAACTTTTTGATCTTCTGTCTCCTAGGCTCTCCTCCCTTTGGGATGCCAAGCTGGCTCCTCTCCTACTTTCATTGAGAGCTCTTTCTGCTCTGTCTCCTCCCTTTCCTCCCATTTGGCACGCCCTTCTTCTGGGGGCCTAGAGTCAGCTGCCCCTGATTCTAGGCAGGGGGAGATGTCAGCAGAAGAAGAGCTGCCTCCTTCTTCAGTTCAGATTGCTCAGACTTCTTCAGAGACAGTATCAGTTACTTGTTCACAGACAGTGTCTGCTGCAGAAGATCAAATGGTATCTGAGGCCTCTCCTCCAGTTTCAGAGCAGCAAATCAGCAGTGCCTTAGACATTCAGTCTTTGGCAGCTTCTCTTCAGATCTTCTCTCCTCCAGCTTCAATACAAGAAGACCTTGATATAGCAGAAAAAACAGCTTCAAGAAGATATGTCCAGGGCTATTGTCCCCTTCCAGAAGGTCTTGACTTCTGATTTAGCAGTGGTAGCAGTGGCTCCTGTTAGTGTTGGATTTGGTGTGGTAGTCTCTGCTGAGACTTCAGGTGAAGTGACTGAGACACCTGATGCTGCAGAGGCCAATATCTCCCAAGCTCTTCAGGAACCAGTCTCCTCAGCCTCTATGGTTTTTGAGGCTGTGCCCTCTCCTGCAGTGGTTGCTTCCTCCTTCCCACTGACAGCAGAGCCTCCTTTAGTCTCTTCCTCAGCAGCTCCAGCCTCCATCAGCTTTCCCCTCTCCAAAAGAAAATACATAGATCCATATGAAGAATCACAAAGTTCTGAAGATGAGTTTGCCACAGATTCTGATGACTCCTCTGCAACTATTGCAAGGAAGAGGAAAGCCAGATCAAAAGCCTTGAAAAGAGTACCTTCTGCCAGAGCTACAGATCATGACATTCCCTATTACATCAAATATAATTGTGAAATCACAGAGCCTTGGATGCAGTACTCTCAGAATCAGAGAAAGGCAATGAGAAGAAGAGAAAATCAATGAAGGTCCATCTAAACCAGTCCATCAGCCTCCACCTCCACCTCCTCCTGATGCAGGTGCAGGTGCTAGTCTTTCTTCAAAACCAGCCCCTTCAGCTCTTCATGGAAAAACTTATCAAGCCAGAAGATATCAAGGAAGTAGCCAGCAAAGGGGAGGTCAACAAAGAGGAAATTATAAAGGCAGGCAGTCCAGGGGAAGAACCTTTGATCCAACCTCTGGTCCCTATCCCTATAGGCCTAGAGTTGACCTCACTCCAAGAACTTCTCAAGAATCATCCTCTAACAAATTTGAACCAGCTGTCCCCTTTGAAGATCCTACCAAGACTCCTGCTTACTGGAAAGCAAGGATGACAGAAATGGCTGCCTTAAATGAGATCAGCAAAGCCAGAGAAAGAGGACTGGATACATCTCATATCAGTACTATGTCAGAACAAAGAAGAGAAGAATTGGAAAAGTATGGCTCAAAGAAATTTTTTGATTCAGACAGATACATGGAACTCCACCCTGCAGCTGTACCACCCAGTGCTAGAGATCAAAAATCTTTAGGTGCAGCTGATGACTTCAGATCTAAAAAGGAAGCTTCCAATCCAAACAGAGAAATCATCTTCAAAAAGATTGATCAAGACAAAGCATCAAAGGACAAGTAAAGTAAGGTATTCTGACACTTTCTATATTTCTGGACTCAGGACATTTAAACAATTCTGCTGCTATATAGTGCTTCATATATGCTGCATATTATTCTGTTATGTCTGGTTGTATATATTTTGTGTATATGCTTTATTTCTTTTCTTTGATTCCCTAAAATTCATGTAAATAGTAATCCTAATCCAAATAGGGGGAGATTGTTGGAACACCCTATTACTATTTGGACCAGGATGACTATATTTCTATAGGGATTGTATGCTGTGACCTCCATGCTGTTATATAGGTCCATAGGCTAGTTAGAGTAGTCCTCTGCTCGACGCAGAGTCGATCTCAGCTCGACGCAGGAGTCGACCTCAGCTCGACGTGGAGTCGACCTCAGCTCGACGTTCCGTCGATCCCAGCTCTGCTTACAGAAAACCTCTCTGACCAAGTGGTCGTGCTCAGATCGACGTTTTTCTGTGAGCTCGATGCCTCCAGACTTCCGTCGATTTTGGATAGGAATTCAAATTCCTTCTGACAGGCAATAAATGCTGAAGAATTTATTGGCCGTTACAGCATATCTGGTGCATGGCTCAAGGAATTTTCTAAGGAATGTCTGCCTGTCATTCCTTTGAGGCATGGACAGTTAAGGAAAGTAATCAATGCTGACTTCCAACGGCTATCAAAGTAAAGGAAGAAGAAGACTCAAACATTTTCTCTCTTGGACAATAATAAGAAGACACAGAGAATACACAGAACAAGAAGAGAACAACAATACAAGACTTCTCATCTTTCTCTCAGTGAAAAAATTATTTCTGAAAGACTCTCTTACAGAAAATCTGATTGCTTCAGACACCTCCATCCAACTCACTTGGATCATTCTTTGCTGGAGCAAATCAGACCTTTGAAGACCTGTCACCCTTGTGCAGAGCTCTCCTTCCTGAACCTCATCTTGATCTCAGGGGAGCTTTGACAACAACTTCAGATCCACTTCTGCTTCTCTTTGCTTGTTGAAAAGAGAAGACAACTTCATTCTTTTCCTTTCTTTCTGTACAGGGTTCTAACTCCCTTCAAAAGTTACTTTGTTTTGCTGAAACCTGGTCAAAATCAGCTCTGTTGGTTTGTGAGAACCTGATCAAAAACTCTCTGGTGCTCAAGACACCTGATCAACTCATCTTGAAGTGGATTCCTATCAAGGGTGATAGAAGAGTGGATGTACCCAGATTTGGGGAACCACTATAGCTCCTTGTGTCATCTGGATTGCTTGCCCCTTCCTGTGTTTTGCTTTGTGCTGTGAATTTATTTTTTACTCTGATTACTTGCTATAGCACCATACACTAAGTAAAGTAAAGATTTCTCTGCAAGTTTTATTGGAAAATTATTTTAAATAACTCTATTCACCCCCCTCTAGAGTTAGGAGTGATCTTATCCTGCACTTTCAGACGCTTTTTTACTTAGGCTGATGTTTTCTCCAGAGTTGGTTAGTATATATTTCGGTATAGTGTTGTGTTTCGGCTAGTTTTGGATGCCGAATCGTGTATTATAGCAGTGGTTTTTCTGGTAGCTCTGTAAGGGGTGATTTGTGTGTGTTTGTGCTGTGGACACCACCAGTTAGCCCCAGTTTGGGCTGGTTTGGTTAGGTTTGGGACCATGGAGCTACGATGGTTGTTTTCACCCCTAGAGAATTTTTGGGTCTGGTTGTTTGGAAGAGGGCTTTTTTGCTACCAACCCAGACCCAAGTTTTACCATTGCATATTAATTCACAAGATATGACTGTTAGTTCATTTCCTTTTCTAAATTGCTATATTTTTATATATGTTTGCCTTGTGCTGCTACAAGTTTTGGATGGCATGTTGCTATTTATACTCGCACTTGGTGTGCTTTGATTGCCGGGATAGGCTTCTTTTTGCTCTCTTGTTTTTTCCTTCTGCTAAATTTGATAGCATTTTGTTGCAGGGTTTGGTAAACACCTTTTTATTGTTTATGACCTAAAGCTCCATTTCTATTTGATATATTCTTGCTGAGGTGTCTTTCTTTGAATGCCTCAGGTTCAGAGTAGTAGCCCGTTGATCGGCTAGTTTTCTTTGGGGGCTTGCTAGTGATCTCCTGGGCTGTTTGAGATTCTCCTTCCTCAGGTGTGAGGTAGATATTTTCTTATTTCCTTCTGTATAGATATGCATACCACTAGTGAGTTGTGTCAGGTTATTGACGCCGACAGGTGATTTTCCTTGTGATGCTAAGTATGTGCTTAAAATTCTATTTTGTCTATTTGGAGGTTGTTTACTTGCTCTCTGGGAATGATTTATGCTAAGCTGCAAGTAGGTATTTTAACTCGTAAAAGAATTACTATATGTACTTTATACATGCCAAATTTCTAAACCTAAAGTACTATTTTCTAAAGTAATGTAAAAACTATTTTAATATTATACAAATTTAGAGTCCTGCATTTCATTAGTTGTCCTTTGGGGATGTTTACACTCATGTAGGATGTCAAATCACCTTAACTATGGTATTTTCGTAGCGATAAATATATATTTTTACTATGGACTAGTTGATCCACTGTGTTGAGGGATACGACCATCCATCTAATTTGAAAGATGTTCACGCAATAACATATGATTTTTGTATAACTTATTTAGGTTGTGCCTTTGCCTGAGCATCTGCAGTTATCCCTGCATGGTGTGGCATCACGGCATTTATTTTCACTTACTCTGAAAAAATTTTGTTGTTGAGAAAAGGCAGGTCATGACAGTTGGTATTAGAGGGAGGTTGCTTGACAATTGGTCGGGCAACATTCCCTTGTTAGTGCTAGTTGTTTTGTGTCATATCATACACACACCGATGTGTCATCAGTACATCTTGGCTGAAACATGAGCACTACACTCATAAGCATGACATGAAGTATACGGGGCATATTATGTAGTATGGGATGCATAATATGTGTTTATATATGGATCCACCATAGTTTGCAACATGTGAGGGTTATGTAGTATGGGATGCATAACCTCACCACATGAATGCCCATTAGTATGTTTTCTCTTTTCGTTAAATGCAATGTTATGTAGTATGGGATGCATAACATTGCATTTGTACGTCGCTCATAACATGCATTAAGGGCTTTTTAGAATGCATAACACAACATGTAAGCATAACATAACATAAGCACAATGTGTCAAGCTAAGATTTATATGATGACATATGTACACACATGGTTTTGAGTCAAAAGTAATATAAATTCATACATTCATGGTCTAAGCACATGAGTTAGAGTGATGATGGTGAATCATCCTAGGTTAGGCATAACATCATTATTGAAAAATTCAAGAGCAAGTTTGCAGTTGAAGCTCATATTTAAGTATTTTTTGTTTGTACTAGGTTGTTTAGTTCTAGCTTTTGGGCTAGGTTCTGACTAGTTGTTTATATGTTAATAGTATGTCGAAGGCCTTCGATGAGGTGACTCCCCAATTGAGGGCGAGTCTTCGGGTGCGTAGAGCAATGCGAGATAAAGAGTCGCGGATAGAGCAATGAGGCCTTATCAAGGCAGATGGTGGATGTGCAGTCCAAGTCCAGTCTCTATTATTATTGTGTTTGGGCTTGCTCCGAGAGTATAGGACACTTCTGTGGGTCTAGCATTCCAGCCCCTCCTACTCCTCTGGTGTCACAACCCGCATTTTCTCCGAATTAAGAATTATCAGAGTAAGAGAAAACACGCGTCATGATGCCACGTCAAGCAGGGGATAACTGCTGACGCTCAGGCAAATCCAACTACCATCTTTATGCCAGAAAAATCATGTGCTTAATGAATAGAAAATCAGTTATGTTTAGAGTCCGTATCCCTCGGCTCAGTGGATCATCTAGTCCACAAAAGAAAACTATATTTAAACGCTGCGGAAAATACTTTAATTAGGTTTTACACCCTAAAGAGCGCATAAGGGTCCCAAGAGAACCACTCATGATATGCAAGACACTACACTTAGTTTATATAATATATATAAGAAAACGGTTTTCGTACGTGATTTGGAAAATAGTGCTTAAGTTTATAAAAACATGCTGATCATGAGCTTATTTATAATAGTATTTATAGTTTAAAAATAACTAGCAACCTAGCATAAAACCTTCTCAAAGCAAGTAGACTATCTCCAGAAAATAAATGGTAGCAGCAATAGTATATATCTAGTACAAGGTTAAAAACTACTAGTGGGCGCCAACAACCTGACACGAACCCACCAACACACATATATGTCTGTAAGAAAGTACTGAAAACAACCTCACAAACAAGGTAAACAAAACTCCAAAGCCCGGGAGTCCACCAACAACAACACCTCCAACTAGCCACCAGACTGGCTACAGCTCGGAACCTGGGGTATTCCAAAAGAAAACAGAATACCTCAGCAAGCAAAAATCAAGGTAAAACTGCATGAAAGAGTCAACCAAAAGGATAAAGTAACTGAAACATGCAGTAGAAAGAGTCACAACTGTCCAAAAACAGGACAACAAGAAATGCACAATGTGCAAAGAAACAGCAACGACCCAGCCCAGGAACAACATCCTGTAGGGCCTACTAGACTACAAGAGGAAGCTGCTGCAAACTACCAAAGAAGAAACTTCTACACCCTAAACTGCGGAAGTGATAGTAGCAAATCAACAACGAGGAACCGGATCGAAGGCAAACGCAGTCCCCCAATCCACCATGTCCAAGTCAAAAGCTCGAGGGTCAACACGTGAAAACACAAGGGACCTTCCACCCGACATGCCCAGCCCGTACCTGGAGCAAGAAATCCATGGGTGGCCTTGGCTATATCAAACAACTCCACCCCATAAAGAGCTACAACCACCACTACTATCCACGACCCACGATCGGCCTTTAGGAAAATAAAGAAAACGGCCGACAAGGAAAACCCAGAAATACAACTGGAAAATCCACTCGGAAACGAAATACAAGTAAAGGAAGAGTGTTGAAATAAACCAACACGACTAGGCGTTGAGGAAACCCACTCAGTGCCTACCTAAACTTTGGCGTTGAGTGAGCTAGCCTCACTCGCCGCCAAAATAAATTTACTACCCACAAACCCACTAAAGAAAACGGAGCTCGACGACAGTCGAACGACCAAGGCAGAAGATCCAGAACTCAAGTAATTGCCTGCCACTTGAGTATCTAAACTCCCGCACTCGAAACCATCTAAATTCGCCTATCAAAAGAAATATACAAAGCGCACGATCAGTGACGCACGATCAGTGGTCGTGCGCACTCATCGGCTGATGATCGTGCGAAACGAACCTGAAAACCTGACAGAAAACCTAGCAACTGCGCACGATCAGTGTCGCACGATCAGTGGTCGTGCGCACTGTCGCCAGCGCTCGTGCGATTGCCCGAGACAGAACTTTGGAAACTGAAATATATACGCGCACGAACAGAGGCACACGACCAGTGGTCGTGCGCCCTAAAGGTTAATGACCGTGCGCGGCAAACCTGTACCGTTTGGAATTTTCCGAACGACACCGGAACGCGCACACACTCACGCCACTGCAGAAGCAGTAGACAACTATCAACGTCGCACGCTACTACCATTCAAACTATGCCTAACCATTCGAATAATACCATAACGAAGGAAATTGGCAACCACACCCCCTCCTAACTCTCCCTCTCGGCTACGCCCGAACCAGAGCAACAATCAAAATTAAAGGAAAACAACGGCTCCACGCCGACAATTTGGATTCCAAACATCACAACATAGGGGGGGTTTCAGTAGGAAGAACTAAGCCCTATAGTTAGCAAGAAAACGAGAACAACAAGGCCTCTAACCTGGGCTAACCGGGATTTCAATTTCAGCAAATAAAATCAAAGAAAACACTTGGCAAGGGCAAGAATACCACTTGCCTCAAATCTCAGCGAAGCTTTGGACTGCTTTCCTCCTCTTCGCACGGATCAAAACGGCCGCAACACCTAGAACAAAGACGATCGGCCATTAATGGCGGAAACTTTCAAAACCGAAAATTCCAATCCTTCAAAACTCCACGAAAATCGAATTCTTACCGCAGGAATGAAGGTCTCGACGAGAGCAATCCGAATCCACTCTCGGAATCGAATTCCGTCCACAAACGCTCGGGAATCGGCGTCCAAAGGAGGCTCGGCGGTTACTCGGTTTCTCTCGTACAAGGGCCGGCGGTTTCTTACGTGAAGAAGATGATGGGCTTTCATTCATCTATTATATATTATATATAATATAATAATAATATATTATTAATTACAAAATTACATAAAGCACCAAATCGACGCGAAAACCGATTCACCTCGGAATTCGACGAAATTCGCACCGTAGCTAAATACCCACGCTACGAACACAACGGCGAAGTCGAAATTAACTTTCGACGAACAGAACTCGAGTTATGCCCAAACAAAGCCAAACACAAACATCCCCCCGAGAGGCCACACCGGGTCACCAAAACGACTCGGTTTGCTAGGGAGATCTTGCCAACAGGCTACCAAACAGGGCACTCAGTTCTAAGGAGCTAAACCATACTCCACACATGGCACAAGCCACGGAAACGCGTCATCGTAACGCCAAACGAGAATAAAAATAATCGCTGAAAAAGAGGGGCGTTACAGTCACTCCCCCTAAAAGAAAGTTTCGTCCCGAAACTTTACGCACAACCCTCCTACAAAAGAAGGAAAAAGTAACAAACAGAAGTTACAAAGGGAAACATACCGATCAAATCAGAGAAACAGGTGAGGGTACGCCCTCCTCATGGCGACTCTAGCTCCCAAGTCGCGCTCTCCAAATCCTGATTTTTCCATAGAATTTTCACCATCGGTATGGACTTCTTTCGCAGCACACGCTCCTGAGTATCCAAAATACGAACTGGCACCTCAACGAAAGAGAGGTTGGGCTCTAACTGGGGCACAACATCCAAGAGTTGCCCACTGCTGCGCACACACTTCCGCAATTGGCTAACATGAAAAACATTATGAACACCAGGGAAGTTCGCTGGCAAATCCAATCTATATGCAGACACACAATCCGCTCCAAGACCTCAAACGGGCCCACATACCTTGGGTCCAATTTCCGATTTTTACCAAATCTCTTCACACCAACCATTGGAGAAACCTTGAGGTATACATGATCCCCTACTAAAAACTCCAAAGCAGACCTACGCCGATTGGCGTTCTTTTCATACCTCTCCTGGGCTAAACGAAGCTTTCCCGAATAAGCTTCACGGCGACTTCCATCTCTTCCAGAGCATCAGGACCCAAAAAGGCTTCTCACCAGCCTCAGCCCAAAACAACGGAGTCCTACAGCGCCTCCCATACAAAGCTTCGAACGGAGCCATCTGCAAGCTTTCCTGATAAGTGTTATTGTAAGCAAATTCCATGAGTCGCAGACGCTCATCCCACGCTCCACCGTGGTCTAAAATATAGCACCGGATCATATCCTCAACAATCTGATTGACCCGCTCCGTCTGCCCATTGGTCTGAGGGTGGTACGCAGTAGAATACCTCAGATCCGTACCCAAACCCTCCTGCAGACTCTGCCAAAAACGAGAAGTAAACCGGGAGTCTCGATCAGAAATGATGCTAACCGGCACACCGTGAGTCGGATGACTTCATTCAAGTACAACTCTGCTATCTTCTTCATCGGGTAATCAATCTTATAAGGCACGAAGTGAGCACACTTCGTCAATCTATCCACTATAACCCAAACAGAATCAAATCCTCTCGGGGATTTTGGCAAACCCGTAATGAAGTCCATAGATATACTCTCCCACTTCCAAGTCGGGATCTCTAGCGGAGTCAACTTACCACCAGGCCTTCCATGATCGGCCTTCACACGCTTGCAAGTGTGACACTCAGCAACATATCGGGCTATATCTCCTTTCATACCATACCACCAAGCAATTTGCTTTAAGTCACGGTACATCTTCGTAGATCCTGGATGGTAGGCAACGCTGGAACCATGAGCCTCACTGCAAATCATACTCTTAATGTCCCCAACAGCGGGAACGCAAAACCTGCCGCGGTACTTCAAAGTACCCGCATCATCAATAGAAAAATCTGGCAACTCTCCCTTCTCTGTCCTGGTAAAAAGGTGCAACAGATCCGGATCGTCCTTCTGATGCAGTCTAGTCAAAGAAATCCAGGACGGCTCTTCCACTGATAAGCTACTCTGTAAACTACAGCATCCCACTGAAATATCCATAAGGAGGAACTCCTCAACTAATCGATCGGCGGAGAGGTTAAAGATCTTTCCCGTCTTTCGGCTCAGGGCGTCGGCCACCACATTGGCCTTGCCCGGATGATACTGGATTTCTACATCATAATCCGCCACATACTCAAGCCACCGCCGCTGACGCAGATTCAACTCCTTCTGCGTGAACACGTACTTCAGGCTCTTATGGTCAGTAAAAATCTTGCACTGAGCCCCATAAAGTAAGTGCCTCCACAACTTCAACGCATAGATAACCGCTGCAAACTCAAGGTCATGCGTAGGATAATTCCGCTCATGAGTTTCAACTGCCTTGACCCATAAGCAATTACTTTTCATCCTGCATTAATACGCATCCCAGACCTATATGCGAAGCATCCACATACACATCATAATCCACGCCCTCAGTAGGAAGGGTCAGAACGGGAGCAGTACACAATCTCCTCTTTAACTCCTGAAAAGCTTCTTCGCACTTCTCGCTCCAAACAAAAGCCACATTCTTCTGAGTCAGCTTGGTCAATGGTGCGGCTAGAGAAGAGAAACCCTCCACGAATCTCCTGTAATAGCCAGCCAACCCTAGAAACTTCTGATCTCCTTAGGAGTATTCGGCCTACTCCAATCCGTCACTGCTGCAATCTTTTCTGGGTCAACCGAGATCCCATCCTTGTTCACCACGTGGCCTAGAAAAGAAACCTGAGGCAACCAAAATTCGCACTTGCTCAACTTGGCGAATAACTTGTGGTTCCTCAACTCTGATAGGACCAAACGCAAATGCTGCTCGTGCTCCTCAGCACTGCGAGAATAAACCAACACGTCATCAATGAAGACCACAACGAACTTGTCTAAGAAATCCTTGAACACCTGTCATCATCCATGAAGGCTGATGTGCGTTGGTCAGACCAAACGACATCACCAAAAACTCAAAGTGCCCATGCCTCGACCTAAACGCAGTCCGTGGAATATCTGCCTCACGATCCTGAGCTGATGATAGCCCGAACGAAGATCGATCTTGGAGAACACCGTGCTACCACGCAACTGGTCAAATAAATCATCGATCCTCGGCAGAGGGTACCTGTTCTTGATAGTGACCTTGTTCAACTCTCTATAGTCGATGCAAAGCCGCATCGACCCATCTTTCTTCTTTACGAACAAAACAGGAGCACCCCAAGGCGACGAACTCTGCCTGATAAAACCTTTAGCCAACAACTCATCTAACTGAATTCGCAACTCCTCTAACTCACGAGGGGCCATCCGGTACGGCGCCTTAGCAATAGGACGCGTACCGGCTCCAAATCAATAACAAACTCCACATCCCGCTCAGGAGGGATACCAGGAAGATCATCAGGAAAAACATCGGCGAAACCACGAACAATAGGAATCTCCTCCAAGCGTGGCACGCTAACAACGGTTCCAACCGCCGAGACTAAACAAACACAACAATCAGAAAGAAACAATCTCTGAACACATACCGCAGAGAGAACAGGAGAATCCTGACACGGATCAGCATACACGCTGCCGGGCTGACCGTCGTCCCTGATGAAGTCCAAGCGCTTTCCCTTGCACTGAATGACCGCATCATACCGAGAGAGCCAGTCCATGCCCAAAATGACATCGAAGTCCTCTAGATCAATCATCTTCAGATCCGCCTTCGCAGAAAATCCCCCAACAAAACCGGGCAATCCAAAATACCCAAATCTGACAACACAGATTCACCAGAGGGAAACTTGACACGGAAGGAATCCCGAACACGATCTAGAGACAACCGATGACGCTCCACAAAGGCTCTAGCCACGAACGAGTGGGTAGCGCCGGAGTCAAACAGAACACGAGCCCAGCGGTTCTTCACCTTAAATTTCCCTATAGGAACGCACAAAGCTAAGGAACTAGCACAACAGTACCGCAAATATCTAGCAACTAAACTACCAGGCTAGAAAGAAAACAACAAACAACTAACTACTAACCTGAGATCACCTGGGTCGAAGTCTGAGCCTCCTCGGAAGAAATCACGTTCAGCTTCCCTTTTCCCTTGTCCACACGCTGAGGTGGAGGTAATGCCTGCAATGGAACTGCAGGAAGAGCTGACTGGACCTGAGGACACCTCGACTTAACGTGACCCTTCTGCCCACACTGATAGCAGACTCTATCCCTGGACCAACACTGGGCTGCATCATGCCCGGATCGCTTGCAAACTGAACAGGAGACATCTCTCCCAGGAGCACCCTGAATAGCATGAACCTGCTCCTTCTTCTGAGCTGCCGCCTTCTTGAAACACCTCTCAACAGGATGGCCTGACCGGCCACAAAAACTGCACACCACCCTGCTCCTCTTTCCCGGAACAGCATCGGGTACCAGGGGTTTCTTCTCCTCTACCAACTTCCTCTTATCCTTCCTCAACTGCTGGCCTCTGCTCTTCGCCGTCTCAATGGCCTCAACCTTAAGAGCAGCCTCTACAACTCCAGCATAAGTCACTGACCCATAAGCACTGGCCAACTGCTGCACCTCACTCCTCAAACCACCGAGGAATCGCTTAACTCGATCAGCCTCCCGCTGACCAATCCAGGGGCAAAACGGCTCAACTTACTAAACTCTATCTCATACTCACCCACCGTGAGCTGCCTTTGCTTCAGATAGAGGAAATCATTCATGAGGCGGTCACGCTCGACCGAGGGTAAGAACTTCCTCAACAGCATCTCCTTGAACACTTCCCACGAGCATCCAGCCACTAAGCTCTCCTTCTCTCTCAGCCACCAACTCTTAGCCAATCCTTTAAGCTGATAGGCGGCTATCATCACCCTCTGATCATCTGAAATCCCTGAGTACGAGAACATCTCCTCCATGGAGATCAGCCAGTCGTCTATCACCATGAAATCTGCCTTCCCATCATAAGTGGGAGGGCTCAGCCTCTGAAACTGCGAGATGAAGGCCATCTCTGCTGGCACCACCACTGGAGGCCTCAAGGTGCAGGAGGAGGAGGAACAGCTAACCCCCCGCAGGAACTTGCGCACCCTGAGCCTGCCCTGCCACAACTGCCACCAAAGACTGAATCTGGGCTTGCACTTCCTCCAACTGCCTCCCCATAGCTTCGCTACTCTGACGCAGACCCTCGATCACCGCATCGTTCTGAGCTCCAGAAGATTCACCCTCAGACAGGGGAGTCGATCGAGTCGCAGGACGCCTAGCCATCCTAAAAATCAATACAACGCAAATCAGATCCAAAACCCACGACTAGAACCGACTAACCAGTACAGACAATACATATGTAGATATAGACTTAAAGCTGCTAAACTTGCTCTGAGAGTTTTCTTCTTCACAATAATTAGATGATATGCCCTACCTAGGATGGTTAACCACCACCTCACTAACTCTTGTGCCTAGATCGGATGCATGAACTTATGTTAGTTTGAAAACTTATGTGTGTACATATGTCATCCTGCAAATCTTTAGCTCGGCGCGTTGTGCTTATGCAATGATATGATATGCATGATTGTGCTATGCATTCTAAAAAGGCCCTAATGCATGATATGAGCGGCGTACACATGAAAATGTTATGCATCCCATACTACATAACAATTTCCATGCAACGAAAAAGAAACGTGCTAGTCGCAGTCATGTGGTGAGGTTATGCATCCCATACTACATAACCCTCACATGTAGCCCCTATGGTGGATCCATATACGAACACATATTATGCATCCCATACTACATAATATGCCCCGTATACTTCATGTTATGCTATGAGTGTAGTGTTCGTGCTTTTGCCAAGACGTGCTGATGACATATCGGTGTGTGAATGACATGATGCTGAACTACTAAAAACATCCAAGGAAGGTTGCCCAACTAACTTGTCAAGCAACCTCCCTCTGATACCAACTGTCACAACCCGCATTTTCTCCGAATTAAGAATTATCAGAGTAAGAAAAAACACGCGTCATGATGCCACGTCAAGCAGGGGATAACTGCTGACGCTCAGGCAAATCCAACTACAATCTTTATGCAAGAAAATCATGTGCTTAATGAATAGAAAATCAGTTATGTTTAGAGTCCGTATCCCTCGGCTCAGTGGATCATCTAGTCCACAAAAGAAAACTATATTTAAACGCTGCGGAAAATACTTTAATTAGGTTTTACACCCTAAAGAGCGCATAAGGTCCCAAGAGAACCACTCATGCTATGCAAGACACTACACTTAGTTTATATAATATATATAAGAAAACGGTTTTCGTACGTGATTTGGAAAATAGTGATTAAGTTTTAAAAACATGCTGATCATGAGCTTCATTTATAATAGTATAATTATAGTTTAAAAATAACTAGCAACCTAGCATAAAACCTTCTCAAAGCAAGTAGACTATCTCCAGAAAATAAATGGTAGCAGCAATAGTATATATCTAGTACAAGGTAAAAACTACTAGTGGGCGCCAACAACCTGACACGAACCCACCAGCACACATATATGTCTGTAAGAAAGTACTGAAAACAACCTCACAAACAAGGTAAACAAAACTCCAAAGTCCGGGAGTCCACCAACAACAACACCCTCCAACTAGCCACCAGACTGGCTACAGCTCAGAACCTGGGTATTCCAAAAGAAAACAGAAACCTCAGCAAGCAAAAATCAAGGTAAAACTGCATGAAAGAGTCAACCAAAAGGACAAAATAACTGAAAACATGCAGTAGAAAGAGTCACACAACTGTCCAAAACAGGACAACAAGAAATGCACAACGTGCAAAGAAACAGCAACGACCCAGCCCAGGAACAACATCCTGCAGGGCCTACTAGACTACCAAGAGCCAGAATGCTGCACAACTACCAAAGAAGAAACTTCTACACCCTAAACTGCGGGAAGTGATAGTAGCAAAAACAACAACGAGGAACCGGATCGAAGGCAAACGCAGTCCCCCAATCCACCATGTCCAAGTCAAAAGCTCGAGGGTCAACACGTGAAAACACAAGGGACCTTCCACCCGACATGCCCAGCCCGTACCTGGAGCAAGAAATCCATGGTGGCCTTGGCTATATCACACAACTCCACCCCCATAAAGAGCTACAACCACCACTACTATCCACGACCCACGATTCGGCCTTTAGGAAAATAAAGAAAACGGCGCCGACAAGGAAAACCCAGAAATACAACTGGAAAAAATCCACTCGGAAACGAATACAAGGTAAAGGAAGAGTGTTGAAATAAACCAACACGACTAGGCGTTGAGTGAAACCCACTCAGTGCCTACCTAAACTTTGGCGTTGAGTGAGCTAGCCTCACTCGCCGCCAAAATAAATTACTACCCACAAACCCACTAAAGAAAACGGAGCTCGACGACAGTCGAACGACCAAGGCAGAAGATCCAGAACTCGAGTAATTGCCTGCCACTTGAGTATCTAAACTCCCGCACTCGAAACCATCTAAATTCGCGCCTATCAAAAGAAAATATACAAAGCGCACGATCAGTGGACGCACGATCAGTGGTCGTGCGCACTCATCGGCTGATGATCGTGCGAAACGAACCTGGAAAACCTGACAGAAAACCTAGCAACTGCGCACGATCAGTGGTCGCACGATCAGTGGTCGTGCGCACTGTCGCCAAGCGCTCGTGCGATTGCCCGAGACAGAACTTTGGAAACTGAAATATATACGCGCACGAAACAGGCACACGACCAGTGGTCGTGCGCCCTAAAGGTTAATGACCGTGCGCGGCAAACCTGTACCGTTTGGAATTTTCCGAACGACACCGGAACGCGCACACGACTCACGCCACTGCAGAAGCAGTAGACAACTATCACGTCGCACGCTACTACCGTTCAAACTATGCCTAACCATTCGAATAATACCATAACGAAGGAAATTGGCAACACCCCCCCTCCTAACTCTCCCTCTCGGCTACGCCCCGAACCAGAGCATCAAAAAATAAAGGAAAACAACGGCTTCACGCCCGACAATTTGGATTCCAAACATCACAGCATAGGGGGGGTTTCAGTAGGAAGAACTAAGCCCTATAGTTAGCAAGAAAACGAGAACAACAGGCCTCTAACCTGGGCTAACCGGGATTTCAATTTCAGCAAAATAAAATCAAAAGAAAACACTTGGCAAGGGCAAGAATACCACTTGCCTCAAATCTCAGCGAAGCTTGGACTGCTTTCCTCCTCTTCGCACGGATCAAACGGCCGCAACACCTAGAACAAAGACTCGGCCATAATGGCGGAAAACTTCCAAAACTGAAAATCCAATCCTTCCAAAATCCACGAAAATCGAATTTCTTACCGCAGGAATGAAGGTCTCGACGAGAGCAATCCGAATCCACTCGGAATCGAATTCGTCCACGAACGCTCCGGGAATCGGCGTCCGAAGGGAAGGCTCGGCGGTTACTCGGTTTCTCTCGTACACTGGGCCGGCGGTTTTCTTACGTGAAGGAGATGGATGGGGCTTTTCATTTCATCTTATTTATATATATATATAATTATATAATTATATAATTAATTACAAAATTACATAAAGCACCAAATCGACGCGAAAACCGATTCACCTCGGAATTCGACGAAATTCGCACCGTAGCTAAATACCCACGCTACGAACACAACGGCGAAGTCGAAATTAACTTTGACGAACAGAACTCGAGTTATGCCCAAAACAAAGCCAAACACAAACATCCCCCCGAGAGGCCACACCGGGTCACCAAAACGACTCGTGTTGCTAGGGAGATCTTGCCAACAGGCTACCAAACAGGGCACTCAGTTCTAACGAGCTAAACCATACTCCACACATGGCCACAAGCCACGGAAACGCGTCATCGTAACGCCAAACGAGAATAAAAATAATCGCTGAAAAGACGGGGCGTTACATCTGGTGCCTCTGGGTAGTGGTTCCACTAGAGATGATGTTTATCTCTCAGTTTCAGCGACTAGACCTCCTACTTATGATGGAAAGACAGACTTTATTATTTTGGACGATTGGCTTATAGCCATCGAGGAGATGTTTTCCTACTCTGGAGTTACTGACGATCAGAGAGTGATAATCGCCGCCTACCAGCTCAAAGGGTTAGCAAAAAGTTTGTGGCTAAGGGAGAAGGAGAGCATGAAAGAAGGATGCTCTTGGGAATCTTTTAAGGAAATGCTACTTGGAAAGTTTCTACCCTCGGTCGAGCAGGACCGTCAGATGAATGATTTCTTACATTTAAAGTAGAGACAACTCACAGTTAGTGAGTATGAGATTGAATTTAGCAAATTAAGTCGGTTTTCTCCTAGATTTGTGAGCATTGAAGCGGATTGAGTAAAACGATTTCTAGGTGGTCTCCGAAGTGACATCAAGCAGCTAGCTGGTGCCTATGGAGCAGTGTGTTATACCGGTGCGGTAGAAGCTACCTTGAAGGTCGAGGACATCAAAAATGCTAAGAATAGAGGCTAGCAAATGAGAAGAGACAAAAGGGGATCCGTTGAAGGAAAGAGTCCTCAACAAATTGGTGCTACTTCAAGGAAGAAGCGTAAGGAAGAGTGTAGTTTCTGTTGCCAACCGGGCCACCCTTTGGAGAGATGTTACAAAAGGATGAGATCTCAGAAGAAAGAGAAGGTTCATGTGATACAAGGTGCTCCCAGGAAAGATTTATTCTGTTCTTCATGTAAGCGGCTAGGGCATGATGTTGCCCATGCTGGGGAAAGGATAAGATTAAAGAAAGAATTTGTTTTCTATGCGGTCAAGAAGGGCACATCAAGCCTTAATGCCATAACTCCAGCCTGTGTTGCAGCCAGTGCCACTCCAGGCATTGCCACTGCCTCAGCGGTTGGATAAAGGCAAGGGAAAGCTGAATGTGATTTCTTCGGAGGAAGCTCAGACTTCGACTCAGGTTATTTTAGGAAGATTTAAGGTGAAGAACTGCTAGGCGCGTGTTCTCTTCGACTCTGGCACTACCCATTTGTTTGTGGTTGGATCCTTCGTGGAGCGGTATCGTTTGGATCTAGATTGAGTTGGAGGCGCTTTTTTGTGTCAAATTACCCTATGGCGATTCTGTGGTTTCAGACAAGGGCATTCATATTTGTCTGATTATTTTAGGGGATTTTATAGCAAAGGTAGATCTGAATATGATTGACTTGGAATACTTTGATGTTATCTTTGGCATGGACTGGTTGTACAGGTATGATGCTGTTATCTAGTGCAAGGGCAAGCACTTGGACTTCAGAAAGGACAACGGTCAGCCTGGGAGTGTTTATGGTGATCCGCGCAAGGATTCTCATGTTATTTCTGCAGTATGTGCTCGGAAGTTGCTAGTTCCGGCTGTTTTTCTTGTTAGGTCTCAATTTTGGGGACCGTTGGCAGTTTGCCGCATTTAGAAGAGATTCCTGTTGTGCGCGAGTTTTCATATGTGTTTCATGATAATCTTCCTAGTCTTCCACCTGATAGAGATGTTGAGTTTGTGATAGATTTAGAGTCGGGCACGCGTCCTATTGCAAAGGTGTCGTACCGGATGGCCCCACGAGAGCTGGAGGAGTTGCGTATCCAGCTGGATGAGTTGTTAGAGAAGGGTTTTATAAGGCCTAGTTCGTCGCATTGGGGTGCTCATTTTCTATTTGTTAAGAAGAAAGATGGATCGATGAGGCTTTGCATCGATTATAGAGAGCTAAATAAGGTCACAATTAAGAACAGGTATCCCTTACCGAGGATGGACGATTTGTTCGATCAGTTGCGCGGTAGCGCAGTGTTTTCTAAGATTGATCTTCATTCTGGCTACCATTAGCTTAGGATCCGTGATTCAAATATTCCACGGACTGCCTTTCGATCGAGGCATAGGCATTTTGAATTTCTGGTAATGTCGTTTGGTTTGACCAACTCGCCCTCAGCCTTTATAGATATGATGAACTATGTGTTCAATGATTTTCTGGACAAATTCGTAGTCGTGTTTATAGATGACGTTCTGGTATATTCCCGCAATGCTGAGGAGCATGTCCAGCATCTGCGATTAGTTTTATCTTCTTTAAGGGACCACAAGCTATTCGGCAAATTGAGCAAGTGCGAGTTTTGGTTGCCTCAGGTTTCATTTATGGGCCATGTGGTGAATAAGAGTGGGATTTCCGTTGACGCAGAAAAGATAGCTGCTATGATGGATTGGAGTAGGTCAGGCACACCCAAAGAGATTAGAAGCTTCCTAGGGTGTGTCGGCTATTACAGGAGGTTTGTGGAGGGTTTTCTCTAAGATCCAACTCCCCCTTCCGGGGAGTTAACCTGGATCTTATGCCCAGAACCGTCATCTTTCGGTGACACTAATGCACGGGTTATTCGATACTGCAAGACGCTTATTCTACCAGCTAGAACGATCAAAACCTATTCGGCCAATATGAGAAATAGAAGTAAAACTAATCAGAGTATAATAATATCCAGTCCACAGTCACAGTACAAATCATATGTATATGAATAAAAAGTACAAGTCCATAATGAATATAATAAAGAAGAGTAATAAGGGCTTATTCCTGGTATATCATATCAAATCCCTCTCACACAAATCAAATGCGGAAGCTAATCAACTAATCTCATCCCACCTGAGGTCATACTCCAGTAGTAGTAGGTGATACCGGTATTTGCTACTCATGTCCTGCCTCCTCAACGTGCGGGTCCATCTCCTCGAGCTCCTAAATTTATATGGTCACCGACAATTAGTCAAAAAGACTAAGTCGTTTCCTCCGCACCTCGCCACGCAACTACTAGGCACCAGCTGGAGGACAAAGCAAAGGACATCAAGGGGTAGCAAAGGAAAGCAGGTGACAAGAAGCTAGCTATCAAGTAATTATATAGTCTACTCTACCAATTCTAAGCACATGGTATAAATGAAGTAAAAGTATAGTAAGAGTGAGTAAAGAACTGAAACAAGAGCAGAAAATTAAAGCTAAACTACCACTACTCTACCATCATAAATCATACCTTAACTTTTAAAAATGCTCATACAAATTTATAAGTTAAGGTTTCCAGGAATTTTTACTTATCATATAAAAGAGCCCATACTAATTTATATGATGGATCTATGAAGCGTATGCCCTAAATGAATGAATGTTATGATGAAAATTATACAACAGATAGGTACAACTCACACACAACGACTCTGTAATCACAGACCTTTAGTTCCCACTTTTCGATACCTAGCATCACTCTCAGGTACCACCGTTGTGGCTACGGCAGCAGCGAGCGGGCGTCTCCGCTTTATAGCCATGTATACACACTATCGGGCCTAGACCTCTCTCATACGCCTCTGTACACGTCCTAGGTGCACTCTAGAGTCTCTGCATATGTACTTTGCTGGCTACCCGTCAGTCTTGTTGGGCTTGGTTCACTGTACTGCTATCGGTGTGATGATTGGCCCAGTACTGCATGACTCGCCACTAATTTTAAGCACATGCAAGTATTTCATCAAGAGCCTTCAGCTCGTAGGACCAACCTGTCCTGATTCCCTCAAACCCTCCATGAGTGAGCCTGCAAAACATATCCCTCAAACCCGACATGGGTGAGCAGATAGAACAAATCCCTCAAACCCTACATGGGTGAGAATATTACCATGAATCCTTCATACCCCGTACGGGTGAGAATGATGATACGATGCCTAATGTATTAAGCTACTCTTGTCTACGGGTTATTATACTTAGTGACTTAAGATTAATCCCAGGACTTCCCAGGGTATACCCGGTGAAGAGCTCTCGGGGGAACTAGGAAACATGATGGGCTGAAGCCCAAAGCTCCCTTTCTCAAGGATATTTACTTTAGTGGATGTCAACCCATGATTCCCCTTTTGCTCTCATTATTACTCTTGGGCGATCCTAATGATTTATGATGTTAGTGAAGGGGTGACGGTCTTCAGCCGGCCTCCACTTTGTTGCTATCAAAAGGCTTGCGCTTTTACTATCGTCACTAAGACAACACTACAAATAAGGGTTATACTCCACTTGTGATCTCTAGCTCAACCATCGATCCATCCCCCGGTGGTCCTTATAGTATAACCCACTTTCACTATGCTAAGCCCATGACCTAATACCACCCCAAAATAGAACTTCCAATTACTTGGGCCACCTCCCCCTAAATATTTATCCTAGGATGGTATGGTCTAATGAAGTGAGCATGTGGATTTTCATAATTTTCTTAAGTCAATAAAGCCTCTAATTAAATCATTTAACTTAATTCTCTAGGTCATTTAACACATGAAGTATTACAAATTATAATCCACTAACCTAAGGAATTTTTCTTGAGATATGTCTTGGTAAAATATTGCTAACTACCAAAATTCATAATTTTCCTTTAATTAATTCTATTTATTTCTTAATTAATACAAAATTCACATAATTGTCATTTTCAAAATGAAGTATAAGGAATACATTACCCAAAATTCTAGGAAAATTACAGAGCATATATATCATTAATTTAAGGCTAATGGCAGAGTTTTATAAACCTCTATAACGTAATGGCCTACCAAATTCAATTCATTAATATTTACCAAAATGCCATTATGCTAATTTAAAAATTATCAGGATATCCAAAACTTTTGGGATAATTATACAAGGCTAATCATACAATTATACAACACTAGAAATATTTCGAAAATTTTCTGATATATATTTCCATCAATTTAAAAATAAATGAATTCAGGATAAAATGGTAATTTCCATGTATTTTACTCCAAAAGTTCTCAAACAGAAAGATAAAATTTTCATAAGTCAAATATGACCTCATTTTTGATTTGACAGTCTTTGAGGATTTTTTTTATCAAAAGCCTATTTAATAAAATTATTTACCAAAAGGCCTAAATTTTTTTTTAAAATTCCAAATAATGGGATTTTTGTTCCCAAAAATCCCATTATTACAATGAGGGGTGAACTTTACCCTAATGAGTCGCTGCCATAAATTCCATGATTTTGAATACATCAATTAGGCTGAATATGCAACATTTCAAATATTGCTATTTCCACCCCAAGGCTATATATGACCAACACATGCAAGTGGGTTAACCCAACATGCAGTGATCTAAATGTGTTGAAATTTTTACCATGCACATATTATGTACACAAGGACTTTCCACAAAAATTTGGGCCATTTGGAGCCATAACACTCCAAAAATTTCATTTATTTAGTTTTGTGTATTTTGAAAAAAACTTAAGGAAGGTTTTCCCAAAAATTCCCAATTTTTGGTAAGGGCTAGATATTGCCAAGTTAAGCTCATTCCCAAAATGTTGGGTCATGTGGACCTCGGGTTTGGCCTGGGCATAAATTTTGGTTTTTCCCTAGCCTAAGACCAGTCCTAGAAAAACTACAGTACAGGACAGTACATTGCACCGAATGATAAGTTTAGGGTGGCATATTAAAGTTAAGAGAAAGGGCTATATTTTTTATTTTAATTACAAGATCTGAAAAGACCTTTAAGTGCCCTAAATTTCTCATGCAAAGTCACTGATTATGTGTGACAATAATTTCACTATTCATAATTAAATAACATAACTTAATTTATTAATTTGCACACATCTTGATGCAAAGCCGACGGAATCCCATCATCGTCCCAGATCAGCCTACGGGTGAGATCGAGCCGTCCTGGCAATTTTACCTGGCTATTTCCAGCCAGCTGAGCCACCGCCACCACCGTCGATTGTCGCCACCACCTTCCCTGAGATGGGGGCTAGCGTTTCCCGGTGGTGAGGCCTCCAGAATTGGCTCCTACGGCGATCCCGAGGAAGAAGAAAAGCTCGGTGTTTTCTCACACTCCTCTCAAGGTATCGGGCTCAATTGAGCCCGATGTCTCCCCTAAATGATCTAGATAGCTAGTACGGGAAGAGAGGCGGCGAAACAGACCTAGTTCAAGCCTTGGCGGCGAGTGTGGCGGAGGTTTGCCATGGTTGAGCTGCTCAAAAGATTTAATTTTCTGCCCGAAATCTTGTTTCTCCACCATTTTCTTTATTTCAGCAGTCGATCTCCACTCTATTTCACCTTCTGAATCTAATGGTTAGGCATGTTTGGACTGAGGTGGGTTATACATGGAGGAACAACCAAGGTGAGCTCGGGTTCACCTTGGATGCTTCACCATGGCTGCAAAGTGGCCATCCCAGCACTCCAAACTCATTGTAATGAGTCATGTGGGCGGCCAGCAGCCTTTAGGCAGAAGGAGCCATGGCCAAGAGGCCTCACACCCCCTTTTCTCTGCTCACTCCTCTTCTCTCTTCTAAATTTCCCATTTTACCCCCATGCATGTACTCTTTCTCCTATTTCAGAGGGGTAGGACTGGTCAATGACTCTTTGGGTTGGTAATGGGCCATGTTTAGTGGGCTTCGCCCAAAGGGTGAGGCTTGGGTTCATTTCCCCCTCTTTTAGGCCTTATGTTGACCAAGTTGACTTTTTCAGTTGACTTGGTCAGCATGATGAGTGGGCTGGTCCCACATGATGGTCATGGGCCTAATGGCACCACCCAACTTGGGTTGGGTCAAGGGGGTGCCCCACTTAGGCTAATTGGGCCTATAGGTATGGGTTTGACCAAATTAGGGCTAAGGTTGACTTGGGTCAACTAGGGTCAAAGGTTTGTCCTAGTGACATGCCCTATGGTTCACTTAGATTGTTTTTAGGGTTAGGTAAATGTGGTGGGGTCATGGTGTGGCTAGGGTCCCCATTTAGGCTTGTTTGACCTAGTATGACCTTGGTCCTATAGTGGGCCCCACATGGCTATAACCCACTACCTAGGGTCAAACCTAGCTAATTTCCTAACACCCACCCCATGTCTAACCCAATCTAAGTTAAGGGGCCTAGAAGTAACATGGGATGTTACAAATCCTATAAATAAAAAAATAATTTCGTCCCCGAAATTTAAGTTCGGGTCTACGGGGTTCTACTTGCAAAATTTAAGCAAATGTTTAAAACACAAAACTAAAATATACCTAAGGTAAATAGCTCTAGGTGTTGCTTCAACATCAGATCTCTCGACTCCTTAGTGTGCTCCTCCCGCCCATGGTTTGACCACAACACCTTACCGAGAGGGACCTTCTTCTTCCGCAACACTCGGACGGTCGTATCATCAATCCAGATCGGCTCAAATCTAACGGATCTGTCTGGCGCTACCAGACTGGCTGTGGTAGTAATGTGCTTCTCCGGGCGAAGGAGAACTCTTCGCAAGGAAGAGACATGGAAGATGTCGTGTAAGGTACTCAACTCCGGTGGCAGCTGCAGTCGGTAAGCAAAGGGGCCGATCCGCTCCAAGATCAAGTATGGCCCCATGTATCGAGGACTGAGCTTCTTTTGTCTTCGCACCCGAGAGACACCACGTACTGGACGTATCTTCAAGAAAGCTCTGTCTCTAACCTGGAATTCCACCTTCTGGTGCCGAGCATCATAATACTTCCCCTGCCTACTCTGGGCCTCTATTAGCTGATCTTTTATCAAACGAATCTGAGCCTCCATGTTTTCCACAAAATCAGATCCAAGAGCCTTGGTGTCCACATCCTGAACCCAAGTCAACGGTGTCCGGCACTTCCTACCGTAAAGTGGCTCATATAGAGCCATCCCGATGCTAGCCTGGTGGCTGTTATTGTAAGAGAATTCGATCAATGGTAGCAGCCTGTCCCAAGACTTCCCCATATCTAATATGCATAATCTGAGCTGGTCCTCCATAGTCCTGTTTGTCCGCTCCGTCTGGCCTTCGGTCTGCGGATGGAAGGCAGTGCTAAAGGTAATTTGAGAACCCAAGTAAGCATGCACTGCCCTCCACTCCCTGGAAGTGAAACGACCGTCGCGATCCGAGACAATAGTCCTGGGGATGCAATGGTATCTGATGAACTGCTCCACAAACAATCTCACCAAAACTGCAGTTGGAGAATGCTTCCTGACTGGGATAAAACAAGCTACCTTGGTCAATCTGTTGACTATGACCCAAATAAAATCGTGCCCAGAGTGGGAGCGAGGCAGTCCGTGTACAAAGTCCATAACAATGCCCTCGAACTTCCACTCTGGGACTGACAGTGGCTGTAAAAAACCTCCCGGGCTCTAATATTCCGCCTTTACGAGCTGACAAGTCTCGCAGTGTATCACAAAATATGTGATCTCCCTCTTCATCCCTTGCCAGTACATGGTCCTCCGTAAGTCTACCCACATCTTGGTGATGTCGGGATGCACTGAATATCTAGAGCAATGTGCCTCTCTATGTTTGTCATCTCGGATACCATCTCCTACTGGTATGTATACTCGTCCACGGAATCGAAGGAGATCATCTTGCAACGTGTAATCCTCAAACTCGCCTCCTTCCAGGGCATATAAAATCGGCTCTAATGCAGCATACAGCCTCTGATGTGTGGTAATGCGCTCCCGAATATCATAATCACTAATCAATGAGCTCAGGTACTCTCGGTATACCACTTGTCCGGCCTCAGATACCATGGTAATATGCATGTCTTCCATCATCCGTATCAGCTCTATAAACATCAACTGAGGCTCCGGTCCAGAAATGTCGGCTCTCCTGCTCAAAGCATCTGGTACTGTGTTTGCCTTCCCCGGATGGTAGTGGATCTGATAATCATAGTCATAGAGTAATTCCAGCCATCTCCTCTATCGCAGGTTCAGGTCCTTCTGCGTATCGATATATTTAATATTCTTATGATCCGAGTAGATATCACAATGAATCCCGTATAAGTAATGTCTCAACATCTTTATGGCGAATACCATAGCCCCGAGCTCTAAGTCATGTACTGGATAGTTATGCTCATGGTTCTTCAACTGTATCGAAGCATAAAAAATAGCATATCCATGATGTATCAAGACAACACCCATCCCCTAGTAAGAGGCATCCGTGTAGATCTAAAATCCTTCACTCCCGGATGGGAGCGCAAGGATAGGGTATGAGGTGAGTCGGTCCTTCAGCTCCTGAAAAGCTGTCTCGTACTGCTCTGACAAAATAATATTTGTATCCTTCTTCGTCAAGGACGTGAGGGGGAGGGCTATCCTCGAGAATCCCTCCACGAAATTATGATAGTAACCTGCTAATCCAAAGAAGCTGCGGATGTCTGACGCTGTCTTCGGCCGTGTCCAATTCCGTACTACCTCTATCTTGGCTGGATCCACTGCCAATCCAGCCCCACTGATAGTGTGCCCCAGGAAGGCCACCTCCTATTGCCAGAACTAGCATTTAGAAAACTTCGCATACATCTAGAACTCTCTCAACCTCTGTAAAACCTGTGTCAAGTGCTCTGTGTTATCCTCCTGAGTCCGGGAATAGATAAGAATATCATCGATGAACACAATGATGAAGCGGTCTAAGTAGAGTTCGAATACACGGTCATTAGGGTCATGAATGCGGAGGGGGAATTTGTGAGCCCAAAAGGCATCACCGTGAACTCGTATAGCCCATATCGTGAACTGAATGTCGTCTTCGGTATGTCATCTTCCTAAGTGCGGAGCTTGTAGTATGTAGTAACCGGATCGCAAATCTAGCTAGCTAGAGAACCAGAAGGCTTCCTACAGTTGATCAAATAGCTTGTCTATCCGAGGAAGTTGATAAGTATTGCGGACTGTCAACGGGTTATGCTCCCGACCGTATGCTCATCTATGCATGGTCGCAACGATCTGTCTTTCTTCTTCACAAAAAGAACTGGTGGGCAATAACCTTGCCTCTCTGGGATGCCCTGCTACCTTCTCCGGATGATGACCCCTCTAGCGGCCTCTTTCCTCTGTCTTGCACCATTAGCTGGTCAGCCTCCAGCTTCTTTGCAATCTCAATAATCTGTATAGTGGTGTCATGAGATATGAACAATATGGGCTACCTCAAGGAGTCTCGGAGCCCATGGTAGAACCCTTTTTTCATACTTTCGGTCATCCAAGTCATGGAATCCTGCAAATCTAGCAAGATGGAAGAACCCTATTTGATATTCGATCACGGATCTGCTCCTCTGCTGGAGGTTCAGAAACCTCGCTTCCAAAGCATCTCTGTCCGTGGTGGATACGTAGTGCTCTAAGAACGTATCACTGAACTCCTCCCAAGAAATATCCATCTGCTCCCTATCAGCATATACAGAGTCTCGTACAGACTTCAACCACCTCTTCGCATGTGCATCCAGTACCGAGGTGGAAACAGAGACTGCCTGGCTGAATGGGTAGCTGATGCAAGCCAACATCTCCTGAATAGTCTCCAGCCACTCCTTCATCTTCACAGCATTCTCTGTCCCGCGGTATATCGACAGAGACAGACTATTGAAGGCAATCAACAGTTTGACCCCGAATTTCGCTGTGGGACTGGGACATGCTGGGCTCTGAAGGCTTCTTGGATAGCCATTAGAGTTTGCCCCATCTTAGTCTGCAAAAAGTGAGTGGCAGCTGGAGGGAGAGAAACCATATTCGGCTACAGATTGACCTATGGAGGTTGCAAAATAGGTATGGTTTAATTAGAATTGGCCTAACTCATTGTTTTAAATGGACTGTTTATGTTACTTTTACACATGGGCACACCATTGCTTCAGCTGTAAAGTTTGTCCGTAAACTAATTCTCGAGCGGGGTGTTCCAATGTTGTGAACTTCTTTCTCATATGATCGTTTGTTCAAGTGATACCAGTTTGTAAGATCCGACTCCCCCTTCCGGGGAGTTAACCTGGATCTTATGCCCAGAACCGCCGTCTTACGGTGACACTAACGCACGGGTTAGTCGATACCACAAGATGCCGATTCTGTATGCTAGAACGATCATAACCTGTTTGACCAATATGAGAAATAGAAGTAAAACTAATCAGAGTATACCAATATCCAGTCCACAGTCACAGTACAAATTATATGTATATGAATGAAAAGTACAAGTCCATAATGAATATAATAAAGAAGAGTAATAAGGGCTTATGCCCAATACATCATATCAAATCTCTCTCTCACAAATCAAATACGGAAGCTAATAAACTAATCTCATCACACCTGAGGTTGTGCTCTAGTAGTAGTAGGTGGCACCGGTATCTGCTCCTCATGTCCTGCCTCCTCAACGTGCTGGTCCATCTCCTCGAGCTCCTAAAATGATATGATCACCGACTATTAGTCAAAAAGACTAAGTCATTTCATTCCCCTCCGCACCTAGCCCCGCAACTCCTTGGCACCGAGCAGGAGGATTAAGCGGAGGATAATAAGGGGTAGCAAAGGAAAGAAGGTGAAAAGGAGCTAGCTTTCAAGTATGTATATAGTCTACTCTAGAAATTCTAAGAACATGGTATAAGTGAAGTAAAAGTAAAGTACAAGTGAGTAAAGAACTGAAACAAGAGTAAAAGAAAACTAAGTAAAGCTAAAAGTAAAAACTACCACTACTCTACCATCACAAATCGTACCTTAACTTATAAAAATGCCCATAAAAATTTATAAGTTAGGGTTTCCAGGAATTTTAACTTATCATATAAAAGAGCCCATACTAATTTATATGTTAAGGATCTATGAAGCGTATGCCCTAATATAAATGAATGTTATGATGCAAATTATGCAACAGACAGGTGCAACTCACACAAAACGACTCTGTGATCACAGACCTTTAGTTCCGACTTTTCGAGAGCTAGCATCACTCTCAGGTACCACAGTTGTGGCTACGGCAGCTGCGGAGTGGGTGTCTCCGCTTTCTAGGTGGGTATACACAGTACAAAGTGTAACGACCCCATCCGTTAAATGACGTATCGTAGATGGTCCGGTCAGGGCCCCACACTATATGCCACAAACAGACGGTGAGGTCATAGGATAATACCAAACCATACACGCATCCTAACTCAGAGCATGCTAGCGGAAGTTTTAAGTTGTAATTTGAACTCTAACCAGGAATGTCCAATATATAAACCACTTTTATATATATAGCCACGGAATGTACAACAAATACATAGAGTTTGGCCTTAAGGCCTTACAGTTCCTCTTTCCACACCGTATGGTTTACAAACCTCTGCGCACAGGCCGGCCATACATGAGTAAAAGAAAACAAGCAAAAACATTCGCTTAGCCTTCAAGGGCTAGCCGCAGCAACAGCAGCAGCAACAGCAGTAGGGCTTCAGCCCTTCATTTACCACTTGGCTCTCCAGCACCTGCATAGGGACAATCCACCCAAACGGTAGCAAACAATGCAACGGTCAGCATTCAGTTGACCCAATTATAACAATCCTACCCTTTCTCGGGGCATTAGCATTCTTTACCTGCATAGCATGGCATCATCATATAGCAACTATGTGCACGCAGGCACATTCAAGCCATCACAACTATCGGCCACACGGCCCGACAGTCCGTGCACTCAGGACACATTCTTGGTGTACCGGAATACCAGGGTCAACACCACCGTCTACACGGTATTTGAGCATTCTAGACTTTTTGGCGCGCGGGCTTAAGACTCTCATTAGGCGCTCCAACAAAACCTATAACCAGGCTTCCATGTCGGACGGACCTAACGCAGGTACGGATCAGCCACCCCCTGTTGCTCAAGTCGTCGTGCCACCTCGAATACGGAAGTATCCATGGCAATTTATAGGCGCGGGTCGGTTTCACCTTTCCTGTTCGGCAATCTGCCTTTTCATCGAGTTACAGCCCAACGGCTCAACCGCATACAAAGTGGAAATGCATGGCCACAAGAGTTGCATCCAACCCTCTTCATTTCCTGGACTTCATCCAGTACTTCCTGCTGCACCTTTGCTGCAAACCAAGCCAACAGGTAGGCACAAGGCAAACAAGCATAACCAATCACGGAGCCTTCTCCGATATGCAAACAAGCATCACCAATCCAGATTATCCATCATGTCAAGATGGGCTTCACATTGGACTCCCAGGGAGGACACAACCCAATGCCTACACCACGATCCATACTCCAATTTCGGACTCTAACAAGGGGGACTTCACATAATCTATCCCAAGGGACACCACAACCCACCGCAACTTGCGGGAAAGGGTTTTCCCTATGCAATGTAAAAAGAAGGACTTCACATGTCCAAGAAGGGAGATCGTTACCCTTGTCGATCTCTTGGGAGCCATCGAAAACTTGCCGGTGAGAAAGAACCGCAGCAGCTTTGCCTTCACAACGCTGGCCTCTCAATCACGAATCGGACCACGGGAGCTCCACCGGTGGCTTGATCTCCTCCTCCTCCTTCTTCCTCCTCTCACTTTCTCTCTTCCTTAACCAAGTGAAGAATGCCTCAATCTTCTGCTGACTTAAACCAGCCAGGAATCACTTGAGCCTTTGGATCCAAAGAGAGAAAATGAACGGCCATGATTTTCCCAAAAATTACATTTTTTGCCTGACACGGCCTGTGACACGCCCGTGTCACAGGCCGTGTACCCTTAAGAGGCACACGCGATATTTATACCGGCTGAACTTTACCAGAACACGGGCATCGACACGCCCGTGTCGAACCTGACATGCCCGTGTCAGTCATAAGACACGCCCGTGTCACCCCTGCCTCATCGAGCTCCAAACTCAACCAGCAGTACACGGGTAGGCACACGGCATCGGACACGCCCGTGTCCAATCTAACACGGCTGTGTTCAAGGCTTGGTTCCAGGCCGTGTAATCTTCTGACTCAATCTGCCTATTATTTGAGTGACATGCCCTGGGACGCGCCCGTATCCCAGGCCGTGTACCCGCGACACGCCCTGGGACACGCCCGTGTCCCAGGCCGTATAAAACAACCTGCACCTCAAATCCATTTTTTGATATTTTTGGGGTGTTACAATCCTACCCCCCTTAACAAAATTTCGTCCAGAAATTTGCACGGTAAGGAAACAAGGAAAAACAATGCTATAACTTGATAACTCTGTTATAACAAAAGGTACATGGTCTACAGTTTATACAAACAACTCGGGAAATTAAGCTCGCATGGTCTGCTCTCGCTCCCATGTTAGCTCTTTACGGCCACAATTGTCCCATCGGACTTTGACCATCCCGATCACTTTGTTCCGCAACTGTTTCTCTCGCTCGATCCTCGATCCGAATGGGTCAAACCCTCGTCGTTAGCCCATACTCGACCGGTACCCGATCATTCTCCACTACTTGAGCTGGATCCTTAACAGCCTTACGCAGTACTGAGATGTGAAATACATCATGTAATCCACCCAAGTCTGCTGAAAGTGCTAGTCGATAAGCAGCCTCCCCAACTCGCTCCACCACCTCAAATGGACCAAGATACCTCGGACTTAGCTTTTTCAAATGCCGAATCCTGGACACGCCTTTGAAGGGTTTGATCTTCAAATATACCCAATCACCCACCGCGAACTCCACGTTCCGGTGTTTGGCACTGTAGTACTTTGCTTGACGATCTTGGGCTATCAATAGCCTCTCCCGAATAGAGCGTATAAGCGAGGTAGCTTCTTCGACTTCCTTTTTCCCATTCAGCTTCGATTCGCCTGCTTCTGCCCAAGCTAACGGTGTACGACATTTACGACCATACAAAGCCTCAAATGGTGCCATACCGATGCTCGCTTGGTAGCTATTATTATAGGCAACTTCAACAAGAAAAATATAATCTTCTCATCTTTTACCAAAGTCTAGGGCGCACATGCAGAGCATGTCCTCCATCGTCCTGTTGGTTCGTTCAGTTTGGCCATCCGTTTGGGGATGAAAGGCCGTACTAAACGCTAATTTTGTACCCAACATTTGATGCACTAGCCGCCAATCATTCGATGTGAATCGCCCATCACGGTCGCTCCATCACCGTATCGATCTCCGAGGAACAACCGTGCAGTCGAACAATCTGCTCCACATAGAGCTTGGCCAAGGTTTCCACTGAATCGTCTCTTCTGTTTGGAAGGAAGTGCGCCACTTTTGTCAACCGGTCCACAATCACCCAGATTGAATCATGACCGCGTTGAGATCTCGGCAACCCGTGCACGAAATCCATCGAAATGTCATCGAACTTCCACTCCGGAATAGGTAACGACTTCAGGAAACCGCCAGGCTTCTGGCATTCTGCTTTCACCAATGCACAGGTATGGCATTCCGCCACATAACGTGCTACATCTTTCTTTAGTCCGGGACACCAGAACAGCTTTTTCAGATCTCTGTACAACTTTGTGCTCCCTGGGTGAACTGAGTAGTTTGCAAAGTGAGCTTCGTACATCAACTCTTCCCTCAATTTACCCACACTCGGGACGCACACTCGACCATTTCTTCGTAACAAACCGTTATCCCAAGAAAATTGGTCATCCGGCCCCTCTTTAGCATAGCGCTGGAGACTTTCATCAAGCTCCGTTGCTCGCCGAACTCTATCCGTAAGGTCATATTAAACCTCCGTCCAGTTCAAGCATGCATCGGTCGACGAACCCTTGTCAACACAGGATATCTCCAATGCTTCCAATTCCTGGATTAAACGCTGATCATGCCTCTGCAACCAGCTTGCCCGTACTGGAGTCTTCTGACTCAAAGCATCAGCGACCACATTTCCCTTCCCGGGCGTATAGTGAATCTCGAAGGTGTAGTCCCCAAGGAACTCCATCCATCTTCGTTGTCGCATATTCAGATCCTTCTGATCCAACAAATACTTTAGGCTTTTGTGATCTGTATAGATGTCCACTTTAACGCCATAAAGATAGTGCCGCCACAACTTGAGCGCAAAGATTACTGCCGCCAACTCCAAATCATGGACGGGGTAATTCCGCTCATGCACTTTCAACTGGCACGAGCCATAAGCAATTACTTTACCAAACTGCAGAAGAACGCAGCCTAAGCCGCTCCCAGAAGCATCACTATAGATCTCATACCCATCTGTACCACATGGCGATGTCAACACAGGCGCCGTGGTCAAACGACTCTTCAAGTCTTCAAAAGCTCGCGCGCACTCCGGCGTCCAAATGAACTTTTGATCTTTTCTCGTCACGTGGTCAGAGGTAAAGCAATCCGTGAGAAGTTTTCCACAAACCGTCTATAGTAGCCCGGAAGTCCAAGGAAGCTCCTGACCTCGGCCACTGAAGACATCACTGGCCAATCTCGGATGGCACTTATCTTCAACGGATCCACCGCGATACCTTCTCCACTTACCACATGGCCTAAAAAGTCTACTGAAGAGAGCCAGAACTCACACTTTGAGAACTTGGCATAAAGCTTATTCCTCCGCAGGGTATGCAAAACCAACCGCAAATGGTTTGCATGATCCTCTTCCGACTGAGAGTATACTAAGATGTCATCGATAAACACAATCATGAACAAATCCAAGTACTCTCGGAACGTTCGATGCATTAGGTCCATAAATACCGAAGGCGCATTACATAGGCCAAACGGCATAACCGTGAAATCATAATGACCGTAGCGTGTTCCAAATGCCGTCTTGGGAATGTCACCTTCCCGAATTCTCAACTGATAATATCCCGATTTCAAATCCAACTTGGAATAGACCATTGATCCTGCCAGCTGATCAAAGAGGTCATCAATCCGTGGAATCGGATATTTGTTTTTCTCCGTCAGCTTATTCAATTCGCGGTAGTCAATACATAACCGTAAACTACCGTCTTTCTTTTTCACAAATAGAACAGGCGCGCTCCAAGGTGACATACTTGGGCGTACGTATCCCTGCTCCAACAACTCTTGCAATTGGACTTTCAATTCAGCAATCTCTTTTGGCGCGACGCGATATGGAGAGCGGGCCACAGGTTTAGCACCTGGCACCAACTCAATAGAGAAGTCAATCTCCCGCTGGGGTGGTAACCCAGGAAGATCTTTAGGAAACACATCGGCAAACTCTGACACAACCAGAACTTCACCGACACTGGCCTTTGACTCAACAGCCTGAATTAGCGTGAAGAATAACTCCGCGCCCTTCCGAACAGCATTGACGATTTGGAGCGCAGACAACAAAGCCCCGCCAACTCCTCGCATACCATCGAACTTCGTCACAAGTCCGGTATTCTGGCCCAGTGTGATCTCCTTGGAGTTGCAATCAATAAAGGTACGCTGCTCCGAGAGCCAGTCCATACCAAAGATCACATCAAACTCCGATAACGGCAGCACCGCTGCACTCAAACCAAAATCCCGACTTCCTATTTGAACATCCACATCGCAAGCCCTATCCGCAAGCATCACACAGCCATTCGGCAATAGCACCCTTGTACTATCAACCATCACATGACTCGGCACCCCAATTCGAGATATGAAGTCCTCAGACAGAAAAGAATTTGAAGCACCCGTATCAAACAGGGCTCTCGCCAAATTATTCCGAATCAGGACAAAGCCTGCAGCACACACACATCATGCACAAGTTATACATAACCACAAGCAATAGCACGTAAGCAAGTAAGCTATATTCACTCGTACCTGTGACGACATCACTTTGCTTAATCGCCTCCTGCTGGCCAAGCTGATAGATTCGGGGCTATGCCTGGGACGCAGAGGAATCAACCACCGCTTTGCCCTTCTCAGCATAAGACGCACCCGTCTTCTTTTCCCCTTTGGGCTGAACAACCCGACAGTCACGGGCTATATGCCCCACCCGGCCACAGTTATAGCATGTACGAGAATCCGGTCTTGATGTCGCCCCCGACACAACGGTCGTAGTCACTTGCCCAGACGGCTTGGACCTCTTGCCCCCTTTCTTCTGGTAGAACGATTTGCTCGGGCGAGGTGCTTGAACCTCGGGCTTTGCCATAACCAAGCCCTTGTTCCCTTGCACCCGCCGCATGTCCTTCTCTAACGCACATGCAGTATCAACCAACGCCTGAAACCCTTGGTTCACTGAACTCGAAAGCAGGAACCTCAACTCATCCCGCAATCCATCATAGAACCTATTCGTTTTCCTTTGGTCATCCGCGAAGATTGTTCCCGCATACCGCCCCAACCTGGTAAACTCATGCAAGTAGATATCCACGCTATCTTCTCCTTGCTTTAACCGTTGGAACTCGTTTTCCATGGCAATGCGTTGCGCCGCTGGGACATGCTTCGCCAAAAAGATTCGAGAGAACTCCTCAATCGACACTTGCGTTAATTGCCTGCCCGCCAAATGGTGTACCACAACCTCGTCCCACCACAACCGCGCCTCTCCTTCAAGCATGAAGGTGGCCAAGGTGACCTTTAGAGTTTCCTCCACCCTGATCGCTGTCATTATCCGCTTGACACGCGATAACCAATCCTCTACCTGCGTTGGGGATCCCAGTCCCTTAAACGTAGGCGGACTGAAGCTCATGAATTGCTTCAACTGTCGGTCAGCTGCTCGTGGATCTACAGCCTCAACCGGCTCAGGTCTTACAACAACACGAACTAGTTCTACTGCCGGCTGTGCTTGCCCGGTCGGCTGAATCATGGCAAATAGCGCCTCAGCAACCAAGCGAACAGTTTCCGCAGATGGAGGAGGTGTTTGCACCTCAGCTGGTGCCGCACTCTCATCAGAGCGCTGGGGCTCAGACTGCCCAGCACCACTACGCGTCACCTATAGGTGGACAAGACACATTTTAGCGATCGTATGCAAGCAAAACAACACAAAAAGGAACGCGCAGATTCCTTAAACAAGATTTTGTACATTCCTTAGTGGACATTCCAGAGTTCATTAGCGTTACAGTAGGGCGCACAAACACGCGCTCGCCATCGGTCGGCGGAGAGACACCTCCCTCTGATACCAAAATGTAACGACCCCATCCGTTAAACTGACGTATCATAGAAGGTCCGGCCGGGGCCCCACACTATATGCCACAAACAGACGGTGAGGTCACAGGATAATACCAAACCATACACGCATCCTAACTCAGAGCATGCTAGCGGAAGTTTTAAGTTGTAATTTGAACTCTAACCAGGAATGTCCAATATATAAACCAATTTTATATATATAGCCACGGAATGTACAACAAATACATAGAGTTTGGCCTTAAGGCCTTACAGTTCCTCTTTCCACACCGTATGGTTTACAAACCTCGGCGCGCAGGCCGGCCATACATGAGTAAAAGAAAACAAGCAAAAACATTCGATTAGCCTTCAAGGGCTAGCCGTAGCAGCAGCAGCAACAGCAGTAGGGCTTCAGCCCTTCATTTACCACTTGGCTCTCCAGCACCTGCATAGGGACAATCCACCCAAACGGTGGCAAACAATGCAACGGTCAGCATTCAGCTGACCCAATTATAACAATCCTACCCCTTTCTCGGGGCATTAGCATTCTTTCCTTGCATAGCATGGCATCATCATATAACAACTATGTGCGCGCATGCACATTCAAGCCATCACAACTATCGGCCACATGGCCCGACAGTCCGTGCACTCAGGGCACATTCTTGGTGTACCGGAATACCAGGGTCAACACCACCGTCTACACGGTATTTGAGCATTTTAGTCTTTTCGGCGCGCGGGCCTAAGACTCTCATTAGGCGCTCCAATAAAACCTATAACCAGGCTTCCTAGTCGGACGGACCTAACGCAGGTACGGATCAGCCACCCCCCGTTGCTCAAGTTGCCGTGCCACCTCGAATATGGAAGTATCCATGGCAATTTATAGGCGCGGGTCGGTTTCACCTTTCCTGTTCGGCAATCTACCTTTTCATCGAGTTGCAGCCCAACGGCTCAACCGCACACAAAGTGGCAACGCACGGCCACAAGAGTTACATCCAACCCCTTCATTTCCTGGACTTCATCCAGTACTTCCTGCTACACCAAGACAACAGGTAGGCACAAGGCAAACAAGCCATAATCACGGAGCCTTCTCCGATATGCAAACAAGCATCACCAATCCAGACCATGTCCAGATGGGCTTCACACAGCATGCCTAGATCCGTACTCCAATTCCGGACTCTAACAAGGGGGACTTCATATATCTACCCCAAGGACACCACAACCCACCGCACACTCGCGGGGAAGGGTTTTCCCTATGTAATGCAAAAAAGAAGGACTTTACATGTCCAAGAAGGGAGATCGTTACCCTTGTCGATCTCTTGGGAGCCATCGAAAACTAGCCGGTGAGAAAGAACCGCAGCAGCTTTGCCATCACAACGCTGGCCTCGGATCACGAATCGGACCACGGGAGCTCTGCCGGTGGCTTGATCTCCTCCTCCTCCTCCTTCCTCCTCTCTCTTTCTCTCTTCCTTAACCAAGTGAAGAATGCCTCAATCTTCTGCTGACTTAAACCAGCCAGGAATCACCTGAGCCTTTGGATCCAAAGAGAGAAAATGAACGGCCATGATTTTCCCAAAAATCACATTTTTTGCCTGACACGGCCTGTGACACGCCCGTGTCACAGGCCGTGTACCCTTAAGCGGCACACGCGGTATTTATACCGACTGAACTTTACCAGAACACGGGCATCGACACGCCCGTGTCGAACCTGACACGCCCGTGTCAGTCATAAGACACGCCCGTGTCACCCCTGCCTCATCGAGCTCCAAACTCAACCAGCAGTACACGGGTAGGCACACGGCATCAGACACGCCCGTGTCCAATCTGACACGGCCGTGTTCAAGGCTTGGTTCCAGGCCGTGTAATCTTCTGACTCAATCCTCCTATTATTTGAGTGACACGCCCTAGGACACGCCCGTGTCCCAGGCCGTGTACCCGTGGCACGCCCTGGGACACGCCCGTGTCCCAGGAAGTGTGAAACAACCTGCACCTCAAATTCATTTTTTGAGATTTTTGGGGTGTTACACAAATCCTATACCTCTCTCATACGCCTCTATATACGTCCTAGGTGCACTCAAGAGTCTCTGCGTACGTACTTTGCTGACTACCCGTCAGTCTTGTTGGGCCGGGTGGGCGTCAACGGGGATCATCCTCCAGACTGCAGTATAAACAACCTACTTGCCCCTCAAACCTTAACACCCGTCTGGTTCACCGTACTTCCATCGGTGTGACGATTGGCCGAGTACAACATGACTCGCCAAAAGTTTTATGCACATGCAAGTATTTAATTTTTAGCCTTCAGCTAGCAGGACCAACCAGTCCCGATTCCCTCAAACCCTCCACGGGTGAGCCTGCAACACATATCCCTCCAACATGGCACGTGTGAGCATATAGAACAAATCCCTCAAACACTACACGGGCGAGACTATTACCATGAATCCTTCCAACCCAGTACGGGTGAGAATGATGATACGATGCCAATCCTATTAGGCTACTCTTATCTACGGGTTATTATACTTAGTGACTTATGATTAATCCCAGGACTGCTCAGGGTATACTCGGTGAAGGGCTCTCGGGGGCACTAGGAACTACGATGGGCTGAAGCCCAAAGCTCCCTTTCTCAAGGAAATTTACTTTAGTGGATGTCAACCCATGATTCCCCTTTTGCTCTCATTATTACTCTTGAGCGATTCTAATGATTTAAGATGTTATTAAAGGGGCGACGGTCTTTCGCCGGCCTCCACCTAGTTGTTATCCAAAGGCTTGCACTTTTACTCTCATCACTAAGACAACACTACCAATCATGGTTATACTCCACTTATGATCTCTAGCTCAACCGTCGATCCATCTCCCGGTGGTCCTTTTAATATAACCTACTTTCACTATGCGCAGCCCATGACCTAATACCACCCCGAAATAGAACTTCCAATTCCTTGGGACACCTGCCCCTAAATATTTATCCTAGGATGGTATTGTCTAATGAAGTGAGCATGTGGATTTTCATAATTTTCTTAAGTCATTAAAGCCTCTAATTAAATCATTTAACTTAATTACCTAGGTCATTTAACACATTAAGTATTACAAATTATAATCAACTGACCTAAGGAATTTTTCCTGAGTTGTGTCTTGGTAAAAGATTGCTAACTACAAAAATTCTAAATATTCCTTTGATTAATTCTATATATTCCTTAATTAGTAAAAAATTCACATAATTACCATTTTCCAAATGAAGTATAAGGAATACATTACCCAAAATTCTAGAAAAATTACAAAGCATATATATCATTAATTTAAGGCCAATGACAGAGTTTCATCAACCTATATAATCTAATGGCCTACCAAATTCAATTCATAAATATTTACCAAAATGTCATTATGCTAATTTAAATATTATCAAGACATCCAAAATTTTTGGGATAATTATACAAGGCCAGGCTAATCATATAATTATACAAGTCTAGAAATATTTCGAAAATTTTCTGATATATATTTCTATAAATTCATAAATAAATTAATTAAGGGTAAAATGGTAATTTCCATGTATTTTACTCCAAAAGTTCTCAAATAGAAAGATAAAATTTTCATGACTCAAATATGACCACCTTTTTGATTCGAAAGTCATTGGGGAATTTTTTTTGACTAAAAGCCTATTTTCCAAATTATTTACCAAAAGGCCTAAATTTTTTTAAAAATTCCAAATAATAGGATTTTTGTTCCCAAAAATCCCATTATTACAATGAGGGGTGAACTTTACCCTAACGAGTCTATGGCACCAATTCCATGATTTTTGAATGCATTAATTAGGCTGAATATGCAACATTTCAAATATTGTTATTTGCACCTCAAGGCTATATATGGCCATCACATGCAAGTGGGTTTACCCAACATGCAGTGATCCAAATGTGTTGGAATTTTTACCTTGCACATATGATGTCCCCAAGGACTTGCCACCAAAATTTGGAGCCATAACACTCCAAATATTTCATTTATTTAGTTTTGTGTATTTTGAAAACAAGTTTAGGAAAGGTTTTCCCAAAAATTCCCAATTTTTGGCAGGGGCTAGATATGCCCATGTTAAGCTCTTGCCCAAAATTTTGGGTCATGTGGACCTTTGGTTTGGCCTGGGCATTAATTTTTGTTTCTGCCATAGCCTAAGACCAGTCCTACAAAAAATACCCTACAGCACAGTACACTGCACCAAATGATAATTTTAGGGTGGCATATTAAAGTTAAGAGAAAGGGATATATTTTTAATTTTAATCACAAGATCTGAAAAGACCTCTAAGTGCCCTAAATTTCTTATACAAAGTCACTGATTATGTGTGACAATAATTTCAATATTCATAATTAAATAACATAACTTAATTTATTAATTTGCACACATCTTGACGCATAGATGACGACATCCCGTCATCGTCCCAGATCAGCCTACATTAGAGATCGAGCCGTCTTGGCCATTTTGCCTAGCAATTTCTGGCAAGCTGAGCCACCACCACAGCCAGCGATTATCACCACCACCTTCACTAAGGTGGGGGCTAGCGTTTCCCGGCGGTGAGGCCACCGAAATTGGCTCCTTCGGCGATCCCGAGCAAGAAGAAAAGATCGTTGTTTTCTCACACTCCTCTCATGGTATCGGGCTCAATTGAGCCCGATGTCTCCCGTAAAAGATCTAAAAAGCTAGTACGGGAAGAGAGGCGGCAAAACGGACCTGGTTCAAGCCTTGGCGGCGAGTGTGGTGGTGGTTTGCCATGGTTGAGCTGATCCGGCGATCTCCTGCCTGAAATCTCATTTCTCCACCGTTTTCTCTATTCCAACAGTCGATCTCCACTCGATTTCCCCTTCTGAAGAAAATGGTGAGGCTGGTTTGGACTGAGGTGGGTTATACATGGAGGAACAACCAAGGTGTGCTCGGGTTCACCTTGGATGCTTCACAATGGCTGCCAAGTGGCCATCCAAGAACTCCAAACTAAGGGTCTGTTTGGCGCAGCTCTGGCGGCTGGAAAATCTCTATTCCAGCCGCCAGAGCTACTTTCAGTCTGTTTGGGACAGCTCCCTGTGAAGAGATTTTCAAAAATCTGGAGCTGTTTTGCAGCTTTTCAGAAATCTCTCCCCCCCAGCTTCTGCTCCTGCAAAATAGCTTTCTCTCTCACATGTTTTGGAATCTAATGGTTTCTTCAGTTGGAACATGCTCAGAGGCCGGACGGCCTCCTTCGCGATTCCGAGCCCCAGACGGCTTTCCTCCGGCGATTCCGAGCCCCGACGTCCTTCCTCCGGCGATTCCGAGCGCACTTCTGCACAGAACACCCAAACAGTCTGCACTTTTCAAAACTGCTCCCCAGAGATCTATTTTAAAACAGCTCTATCCGGACAGCAGCTTTTCAATCCGCCAGAGCTGTCCCAAATATACCCTAATTGTAATGAGTCATGTGGCCGGCCAGCAGCCTTTGGGCAAAAGGAGACTTGGCCAAGTGGCCTCACACCCCCTTTTTATCTTCTCACTCCTCTTCTCTCTCCTAAATTTCCCATTTTACCCCCATGCATGTACTCTCTCTCCTATTTCAGAGGGGTAGGGCTGGTCTATGACTCTTTGGGCTGCTAATGGGCCATGTTTAGTGGGCATAGCCCAAAGGGCGAGGCTTGGGTTCGTTTCCCCCTCTTTTTGGCCTTATGTTGACCAAGTTGACTTTTTTTGAGTTGACTTGGTCAACATGATGAGTGGGCTGACCCTACTTGATGGTCATGGGCCTAATGGCACCACACAACTTGGGTTGGGTCAAGGGGGTGCCCCACTTAGGCTAATTGGGCCTATAGGTATGGGTTTGACCAAATTAGGGCTAAGGTTGACTTGGATAACAAGGGTTAAAGGGTTGACCTAGTGACATGCACTAGGGTTCACTTAGATTGTTTTTAGGGTTAGGGCAATGTGGTGGGTCATGGTGTGGCTAGGGTCCCCATTTAGGCTAGTTTGACCTTGTTTGACCTTGGTACTATAGTTGGCCCCATATGGCTATAACCCCTACCTAGGGTCAAACCTAGCTAACTTCCTTACACTCACCCCATGCCTAACCCAATATAAGTTAAGAGGACTAGAAGTAACATGGGATGTTATATTTTATACCCTGGCTGCACCTTTGACTAGATTGATATAGAAAAATGCAGCCTTTATTTGGAGCGAGAAGTGCGAGGAAGCTTTTTTAGAGCTTAAGAATAGATTGTGCACTGCTCCAGTTTTGACTTTGCCTACAGAAGGAATGGATTATGATGTTTATGTGGATGCATCACATGTTGGGCTTGGTTGCGTGTTGATGTAAGACAGGAAAGTGATTTCGTATGGGTCCAAGCAACTGAAGACTCATGAGAGGAACTACCCTACGCATGATTTAGAGTTTGCAGCCGTGATTTTTGCGCTAAAGTTATGGAGACATCTGCTTTATGGCGCACAGTCCAAGATTTTTATCGATCATAAGAGTTTAAAGTACGTCTTCACCCAGAAGGAATTGAATCTGCGCTAGTGGCGATTGTTTGAGTATGTTGTCGACTACAATGTTGAGATCCAGTACAATCCGGGCAAGGCTAATGTGGTGGTCGATGCCCTAAGTTGGAAGACAGGTTAGATTTTTAATCTCTCTGCCGAGCTATTAGTGTAAAAATTTCTTTTGATGGATATTTCTGTGGGGATTTGTGACTTGCAGAGTAGTTTGGTAGTAGAAGAGCCTTCTTGGATTGCGCGTACGAGGTTACATCAGAAAGATGATCCAGATCTACTTCATTTATATTTTAGAGCTGAGAAAGGGGAGTTACAAGATTTCTCGATTGATGATGCGGGTACTTTGAAGTACAGTGACAGATTTTGTATCCCCGCCATTATTGATATTCAAGTTATGTCGTGCAGAGTGGCGCATAGTTCTAGTGTTGCCTACCATCCAGGATCTACCAAGATGTATCATGACTTAAAGCAAATTTCCTGTTGGTATGGGATGAAGGGAGACATAGCCAGGTTTGTTTCTGAGTGCTATACTTTCAAGCATATTAAGGTTGATCATGGAAAGCCTGGGGGCAAGTTGACTGCGTTGGAGATTTCGACATGGAAGTGGGAGAGCATTTCGATGGATTTCATCACGGGTTTGCCGTGATCTCATAGAGGATATGATTCAGTTTGGGTGATTGTGGACAGATTAATAAAGTGTGCTCACTTCGTAGCTTCTAAGATCGACTATCCGATAAAGAAAATAGCTGAGTTGTATTTGAATGAAGTCATCTGATTGCATGGTGTTGCAGTCAGCAATATTTCAGACCGAGACTCCCGATTTAAATCTCGCTTCTGTACGAGTTTGCAAGAAAATTTGGGTAAAGATTTGAGCTAGTCTACCGCATACCACCCGCATACCAATGGTCAGACAGAGCGTGTTAATCAGATAGTGGAGGACATGATCAGATGCTACATTTTAGACCACGGAGGAGCGTGGGATCAGCAAATGAGGCTTATGGAGTTTGCTTATAATAACATTTATCAAGAAAGCTTGCAAATGGCTCCTTTCGAAGCTCTGTATGGGAGACGCTGCAGAACTCCCCTCTTTTGGACTGAGGTTGGCGAGAGATCTTTGTTGGGTCAAGATGTGCTTAAAGAAATGGAAGTTGCTGTGAAACTTATTCAAGAGAATCTTCGGATAGCTCAAGAACAATATGAGAAGAATGCAAACCGGCGTAGATCTAATTTGGAGTTTGATGTAGGGGACTTGGTATTTCTTAAAGTTTCCCCGATGGTTGGAATCAAGAGGTTTGGTAAGAACTGGAAGTTAGACCGAAGATTTGTGGGACCATTTAAAATTGTTGAGCGGATTGGTGTGTCAGCTTACAGGCTGGATTTGCCCGCAAAATTTCCTAGCATGCATAATGTTTTTCGCGTTAGCAAGCTACGGAAGTGTGTGCTGAGCAAAAGATAAGTTTTGGGTTCTGTGCCTCAGTTAGAGCCAAATCTTTCTTATGTGGAGATTCATGTCTACATTCTGGATGCTCAAGATCGCGTGTTGCAGAGGAAATTAATTCTTATAGTCAGGGTTTTGTGGAGAAATCAGAGTGTGGAAAGCGCGACTTAGGAGTTAGAGTTGGCTATGAGGAAGGCTTACCCTCATCTATTTCCCTGACTCGTGCCTGGTATGTTTTGCATTTTATATTATAGCTCTTGCTTGGCTATTTATTTTTCCTTCTTGATAGAAGTGTTGTGTGTAAAGTTTCGGGGTGAAACTTTCTTGTAAGTGGAGTGGCTGTAATGCCCCCAGTTTTTTTGTGATTTGTATAATCCTTGTTTGGCGTTATGATGACGCATTGTCGTCTTTTGCCATTGTTAGAGCGTGGTCTAAGCTCTTTTAGGTTCTCCGAGGGGCTTGTTTGTAGCCTGTTTGTAAGGTTCCCCAGCTAGCCGGAGTCTGTTTTGGTGACTCTGCGTAGCCTCTCCAGGAATGCTTGTGTTTTGGCTTCGAAAGATGTTTGCCCGAGTTTTGATCGTCGGATGTTGATTTTGACTTCACAGTTGTTTTCGTAGCATGGGAGTTTAGCTACAGTGTTAGTTTTGTCAAATTCTGAGATCGTTGTTTTCGAATCATTTTGGCGTTTTAATTTTTTTAGCTGGTGATGTGTTACCCAGCTATTATGGTTGCTCTATTTTGCTAAGAGATAGAGCTTAGTTATGTATGTGGCTTGATTGTTTGGCTTGTTTTGTGGCTATCTGCAGATAGCTAGATTTATGTTTATATATATATATATAAGCTGTATATATATATGTATTATAGCTAGCTTTGTTGTTATATATTTAAGTGGCTGGTTACCTTTTCAGCTAGTGGTCGAGCCTTTCAAGGATTTAGAATATTTTATTATCTTACCTAGCTGAGTGGAGTGTGGGATTATTTTATTAAGCTATGTCCGAATGAGTGGGGAGGGTAGATAAATAGGGTCGGCTGGGTTTTCTTTTCCTCATTTCTCTTTTACCAAGCCATCTGCTAGCTTCCAGCGGAAGGCATCGAGCGACGCAGGTGCTGGAGCTCCGTTCGGCGATTGTTGGAGTTTTAGAGCTCGTTTTTCTCAGGTAAGGGCATATTTGGACCGCTCTCACCTGGATATTCCTCCTAGGTAAATATTTCTTGTTTTAGGGTTGTCTTTGTTAGCTAGGGTTTTTAGGGTTTGTTCTTCTTCCTCAAAAAGCTTCAAATTTTCTTTAGGTGGCCGATCTTGCCGTCGGTGCCGAGTGAGAGGTCTTGGTTGCTTCTCCCTGGAGGTAGAGGAAAGTGATGTTGTTTGCCCTTGCCAAGCTTGATCTTATTAGTTTTATCTGTTTTTGTTTTTTTGGAGTAGCTTTACTTTTATCTCCTAGAAGCTAAGGTTGCTGCAGTCTTTGTCCCGAGCAAGTTCAATATAAATCTTGTCCAGATTTAAGTTATTCTCTCACCTTAGTTGCTTTTTGTTGTCCAGGTCAGTTGCAAGAGGTAGAATCTTAGCTGGATGGTTTAGACCCAGAGTGTGTGGTAGCTTTTGCCGGGTAGGAGGGGTATAAATTATTTTTTCTCTAATCTTTGTGAGCAGGCGTTGAGTGTTAGCTTAGGGCAGAAGTTCATTTTGTATGCTAAGTGTAAAAGCATTGAGTGTGGTGGACACACTCATCGCCTAGCTGTTAGTTATGGAGTCTAAGTCCAAAAGCATTGACAGCGTTGAGTGAGGTGAGCTCACTCAACACTGTCTGCCTTAGGTTTTTTCTGTCTTTTGGCATTAAGTGAGTTGAGCTCACTCAACGCCGTCTGCCTTTGGCGTTGAGTGAGTTGAGCTCACTCAACGTCGTCTGCCTTTGGCATTGAGTTAGTTGAGCTCACTTAACGCCGTCTACGTTTGGTGTTGAGTGAGTTAATCTCACTCAATGCCGTCGTGCTAGAATTTTTTGTAAGTCTTTTGGCGTTGAGTGAGTTGAGCTCACTCAATCCCGTCTAGTCCGACAATGTTTTTTTTCTAAGTCAAAAGCGTTGAGTGTGGTGAAGTCACTCAATGCCATCGGCTGTTAAGCGTTGACAGCATTGAGTGAGTTGAACTCACTCAATGCCGTCGTCTAGTGAGATTTTGCGGCTAAGTATTTTGGCGTTGAGTGAATGGTATTCACTCAACGTGGCGTCGAGTAGACTCGACGCCTTCCCAGCTTAGATTTTGGTATTGAGTGAATGGTACTCACTCAAAGCAGCGTCGAGTTGACTCGACGCCTTCTCTGCATAATGTTTGGCTTTGAGTGAGTAGTACTCACTCAATGCGGTGTCGAGTGGACTCGACACTTTTTCCTTAGGCTGGTGTTTTTCTCCCGAGTTGGTAGTGTGGGTTTTATTTCGGTCTGGTGTTGTGTTTTCGGCTAGTTTTTGGATGACGAATGGTGGATTATGGCAGGTGGTTTTTCTGGTGGCTCTATAAGGGGTGATTTGTGTGTGTTGTGTTGTTGCCACCACCAGTTAGGCCCCGGTTTGCGCTAGTTTGGTTAGGTTTGTAAACAAAGGAGCTACCACTGGTTGTTTTCACCCTAGAAATTTTTTTGGTCTGGTTGTTTGGAAGAGGGTTTTTTTTTGCTACCAACCTGGACCCATGGTTTTACCTCTTCTATTAATTCACAAGATAGGACTGTTAGTTCATTTCCTTTTCTAAATGGCTATATTTTGGCATATGTTTGCCTTGTTGCTGCTGCAAGTTTTTAGGAGGACATGTTGCTATTTATACTCACACTTGGTGTGCTTTGATTGTCCCGTGGACAGTGCTTCTTTTTGCTCTCTTGTTTATTTCCTTCTGCTAAATTTGATAGCATTTTTTTGCAGGGTTTGGTAAACCCCTTTTTTATTGCTTATGACCTAATGCTCTATTTCTATTTGATTATATTCTTGCTGAGGTATTATTTCTTTGAAAGCCTCAGGTTCCGAGTAGTAGCAGGTTGAGCGCCTTGTTTTCTTTTGGAGGCTTGATTATGATCTCCTAGGCTATTGAGATTCCCCTTCCTCAGTTTGTGAGGTAGATCTTATCTTGTTTTCTTTTTTATAGACAGGCATACTAACTAGTGGGTTCGTGTCAGGTTGTTGACGCCCACGGGTGGTTTTCCTTGTGATGCTAAGTATATGACTTAAACTGATATTTTTGCCTATTTGGAGGTTGTTTAGTTGCTCTCTGGGAATAATTTATGCTAGGTTGCATGTTAGGTATTTTAACTCGTAAAATAATTACTATATTTACTTCATACATGCCATATTTCTAAACCTAAAGTACTATTTTCTAAAGTAACATAAAGACAATTTTCACATTATACTAAATTTAGAGTCATGCATTTCATGAGCTGTCCTTTGGGGACGTTTACACACATGTAGGATGTAAAATCACCTTAACCAAGGTATTTTCCGCAGCGTATAAATATATATTTTTACTTATGGACTTGTAGATCCACTGTGCCGAGGGATACGACCATCCATCTTATTTGAAAGATGTTCCTCACAATAACTTATGATTTAGGTATAACTTGTTTAGGTTGGTGCCTTGCCTTAGCATCTACAGTTATCCCCTACATGGCGTGGCATCACGACACGTATTTCTCTTACTCTAATAAAATTTTGTTGCTGAGAAAATGCGGGTCGTGACATTGGTGAATCACTCTTATTAATTAATTTAAAACAATTTTTAGTTAGTTTTCCTAATTGACAATCCTTGTATAGAATGTCCTTCTTGTAGGGGCCAGAAGGCAATCCTCTAACAAGGTTATCCCAAGATAGTTTAGCAATATTTCTTAAATTTACATGTCTTAGTGTTTTATGCCATATGTTATTAGAATTACTAATCTGATTAAATAAATAGATTTCTAAAAAAGCAGACTTAAAATTTACTACATATATGTTTCCTTGTCTAAGTCCAGTTAAAATAGTTTTGTTGTTATCAGAAGTAATAATACAAGAAGATTGATTAAATGATACCTAATAACCTTCATCACATAATTGGCTTATGGATATCAGGTTATTCTTAAGACCATTCACATAGGATACCTTCCTGAAGGTGACAGCTCAACCTTTGACATTCTCATATCCTTTTGTTTGGCCACAGTTGGAGTCTCCAAAGATCACCTTTGGTCCAAGCTTTGACTTGTAATCAGTTAGATTTTTCTTACTCCTTGTTATATGCTTTGAACACCCACTATCCAAGTACTGATTTTGCTCTGAGTTAGGAAAGTCCATCACCTGCAAGAAAATAGATTAGGAGTTCTTGACCCAGGTAACCTTAGGTCCTTGATTTTTCTCAAATTTATAACTGGAAATGTAAGAGAATTCTGGTTGGTATTTATATCCTAAGGGGTGAAATCTTTTAGGTGGAATTATACACTTGGTAAAGGGATTAACAAGTTGTTGTTTCTAATATTTATTTTGATAGAAATTAAAATTTCTACTTTCAAAATTTCAGGCCGATGAATTTAGTTTAGTTCGTCAAGCTGAGGTCGATGAAAAGTATTGATGTAATCGATCTCGGTTGACAGAATGATAATACTAATTTTCCGCATTCCACGATCATCGATTTCTGTTCCATGAAACATGTTGATTTCGTCGAGCACCCTCTCTTGAGTAATCATGCAAAAAATCTGGGTTCAGAGTTCATCGATCGCCATTCGACACAAAATACTGATTTCGTCGATCTGAGTTCGAAGAATTTTGTTGAAACTGATTTTTATGTGAATTTTTATTTTTCTTTTGTTTAGGTTTTTGAAACACTTCATTTTGTTTTGTTGTTATCTTATTTTTTTATTTACATTTTTCAGATATGAATTTAATAGGGGTAAAAAGAATGTTTTTCTTAAGAAGAGGAGGTTGACTTGATGAAGCTCCCAAGCCCAGTTTGCCATTAAGACTGGCATTGACTGTGCTTGTGATGTTCATTAATTTGATGCTTCTCCCATTGAGGGATTCTTCAAATTCTTTAGCCTCATTTAATTTAGTTTTTAAAGAAATAATTTGTTCTGAAGCTAAGTCTAATTCATCTTTCAGTTTGATGATTTCAGGAAAAAAAGATTGTCATATTCATTTTGTTTTTCTCTGAGAAGTTTGATTTCCTTCTCAGATTTAATTAAATCATTGCATAGAAGTTTGAATTTAGCTTTAAAATGATCAGAAGTGAAATCAAAAAAATTATTACCTGGTCCTCTTCTTATTCAGATTCTGCTGCTGATTCTTCAGTTTCTGAGTGGCTATATGATGCATTAATTGCCATCAAGTAGATCCACTGGCTTTTGTCACTTCTTCATCCTCACTAGAACTAGATGAAGTTTCTTCTTCAGAGTCACTCCAGGTCTCAGCCAAAAATCCCTTCTCCTTCTTCTTCTTGTATTTGTTGGAGGAGGGCTTACTAGAGTGCTTCTTATACTATTTCTCTTTTCTGTTGTCCTTCTTTTGAGAATATGGACAATCTGGGAGAATGTGTCCTGGCTTCCTGCATCCATAGTAAACAATTTCCTTAGTAGGAGTCTTATCATACCTTTGATTCTACTTATTTTTGGTTGACCTTCTTCTGAATTCCTTCTAAGACATTTTGTAGAATCTTTTAGCTAATAGACTCACTAGCTCTTCATTAGCAGGTAGTGCTTCTGATTCCTCAGATGCCTTGAAGGCGATACTTTTCTCCTTCCTCACTGAGGTAGAAGTCTTTTGTTCAGCTGCTTCCATGGTTTTGATAAGATGCTTATAATACTTGAGCTTGCCTACTAATGACTCAATAGAAATATCATTTAGGCTTCTGGCCTCCTTGATTGGTCAGATCCTAGAATCCCATGTGCTGGGGATGCACATAAGAATCTTATCATTAATTTCTGTTAATGACATGTTCTTGTCCATGTTTTTCAACTAATTCATAATCAGGCTGAGTTTGTTGTACATATCTGCAATTGACTCTGACTCTTCCTTGTAATTCTCATATTATGAAATGAGAAGGGATCTCCTATCTTTCCTTTCATCAGTAGATCCTGCTACCATTTGGTTAAGGGAATCTCAAATGGCTTTTGCTGATATGCATTCAGCAACCTTCTGAAATATGTCATCAGACATGGTTTGGGCCAGAATATTCATGGCCTTAGCTTTAGCAATCTTGTCTGTCTTCTGAGCATCAGTCCACTCAGGTGGTGGAATAGCACTTGTGCTTGTTGTTGCACTTTAAGTAGGGGAACCTGTCAAGATAGAGTTATAAATATCTTCATCAATTGAATTCATATAAAGCCTAATCTTTGCCTTCGAAAGTGCAGACTTGTTAAGATTGCACACTAGAGGTCTGGTACTTGAGTACTCCTTATTTTGTGCCATGATATAAAAAGACACTAGAGTAAATGGGATCTATAAAAGATCTTTTGGTTCTGGTGTTAGCCTGTGAAACCAAACAACCTTACACCTCTGATACAATTGAAAGAGAATGTATAAAACACACTAACTCTAGAGAGGGGATTAGAGTATTAAAAATCTTTTGATTAATTTTTATAGCTGATTAATTAAATAAGTGATATCTATATGTAAATAGGAAGAAATAAAAAACAAAAAATCACAGCAAGAAAATAACAAATATAGCAACCAAACGACACAAAGATTTTATAGTGGTTCCCCTAAAACTTGGGTACATCCACTCTTCTACACCACCCTGATAGGAATACATTCAGAGGTTTTTGATTAGGTGCCCTGCCACTAAAGGGTTTTTTGCTCAGGTGCCCTGTCACCATAAGATACTATTTTCAAGGACATCTAGCAACTCTTGAGCTTTTGACCTAGGTGCTAAAAAACCAAGCTATGTCTTTTATCAGGAGACTTAACAAATAAAGGCTAACTTTTGAAGATAGTTAAAACCCTGTACACTAGAATTGGAAAAATAAATTCGATGTTGTCTTCTTTTTCTCAATGTTCTGACAAGCCTATTGGATTGCTGTTGTTGTCAAAGCTCCACCTGAGATGTAGAACAGTTCAGGGGAAAGGAAGCTTTGCTAAGGGTATAGGCCTTCAGATTGCTTGTTGATCTTCAAGAAGCTTTTAGACAGATGTTGATGGATTGTCTCTTGAAAGTCCTAATGAAGAAAACTGATGAATAACTTAAGTTGTATGAGAGCTGTTCTCCTTTCAATTTTCTATAGAATATTCTATCTATCACAGGTAACTAAATTACTGATATCTTGAAAAGATAAACCTTATATATTATTGCAGATTTCATCCTTTGAATTTCAAATTCCTTTCCTTGACTGACTGCATAATTTCTTGGCGTTGAATGGCTAGAATTTGTCTTTAATGAATTTCCCTAACTGTCTCATTGAAATAAGCAAAGTAATAACTCTGTGAAGACCATAATTAATACTGATATGGAACGGCTATATTCTTGTGAATATGAGCATTAATTATCAGAGTATTATTGTCTTGATATAATCAAATTAAATTAATAGTCGATCTGAGAAACTGTAGAGGAAAAAGTCGAACAGAATATGGAAGGAAATAGTCGAACTCAAGAATAATTTCATCGAACTGAACTCCAAGTTCATCGAGCTGAGAATTATTCTTCATCGAGCTGAGCTCAGCGATCATCGATCTGAAAATGAACTGCCAATCTGAGCTCCATGTTTGTCGACCAGAGATAGACTTTCGTCGAGCTGAACTTCTGATAAGAGATCAAAGTTCGTCGATCTCAGCTAGACATTCATCGAGCTCAACTCAGAGAAGGAACTCTGAGTTCGCCGATCTGAGATCGACGATCGTCGAGCTAATTTCAGCTATCGTCGAGTTGAACTTCTAAAATCTATAAACTATCTTATCTCTAAAGTCTTGAGTATCTGAAGTCTTCTGAAGGAATATTTCAATAATCTAACCTAATGAGATTAACCTTAACCCTAGAACTAACAAATGACCCTAGGCTATACAAGTTGGGTCAACAAACCTAATTAGGAACCTAGCTTAAATACAAACTGGGTTCCAACAACATCTCCTCCTGCTCCCTATCCTCACGATATACGGTCTCGCACTCTGCAATGACCACATCCACCTCCCTTAAGAACTTCTCCACCTCTTCATCGGTTGGAACTCTCTCTTCTAATAGCGAACCTCCTCTCTTTTTTGTCCGAGCTTCCATCCTGGATGACTCCCCTGCTTACTTTAAATTTCTTTTCCCTTTCCTCTCTCCTTTATTTCCTTTGGCCTTCCATCTTTCCTTCCTCCTCTTCTGCCATTTCCGGCTCAACCGCAATGCCTCTCTCCATCCCCACTTCTTCTTTCTCCTCCTCCACCTCCATCTCTCCTTCTTTCTCCTCTGCCGTTTCTCTAACCACTTTCTCCCATCATTCCATCCTCTTCTCCATTTCTCGGCCTCTCCCTACCAAGAAATAGTATTCACTACCGTCACATAGCACTCCCTGGCTACTTTTGGATCTCCTCGTACTCGGATCTGGGTCCCTCCGGCTTTGAGCTTCAGGCATTAGTGAAAAGATGATTGGATACATCTAAAGGGACGGATCAAAGGGCGCTCAAAAATAGAGTTGTAACTACTAGGGGCATCTATTATGATGTAATGACAATTCCTAGACAGCCCCCCCCTAGAGTCACCTTGAGTCCTACTCCACCTTCCACTTACATCCTTTCTCAAAAGAATCTGAACAATGACCCATCTGCTGCCAACACCCTTCAAGCCTCCACCCTCATCTCATTGAATGCCTTCTTCAAGATGACATTCACCGAACTCCCATTATCGACTAGGATCCGAGACAACGTGAAGTTTTCAATGGCGGTCTGGATCACCAACGCATCACAAAAAGGATCTTCGTGGTCTGACATGTCCTTCTGAGAGAAGGTGATTTTCTCATCCGGGGGAGGGGCTTGCAACGTCAAGGATATTGTCCAATGGTATATGGTATGAAAGCTCGCCTTATGGGTGGCCTCAATCCCCACTCCCCCATGAATCACTCTAATCCCACCCTAAACTCGCACATCAGCTCGATCCACACACCGGTCTTCCCCGGTTCTAGTCATCTCCACTATCCACACTGGTAGCTGCGGCTCACATGCTCCTTTAGATCTGTTCATCTCTAGAAACTCCGGGCAGGTAGCCGTTGGATGACCTTCCTGCTCATGGAAGTCACAATATAGAAATGCTACCTCTTCCCCCTGTCTCCCCTCCTAGTGATTCATCCTTCTTCCCACTCTAGCTCCTGCTCTCCCTCTTTCTCTTACCCTTCCTCTCACTTGTTCGATGTCCATAGCTTGCTGAGGCGGGGGTAGGGGTGGTCTAGGACCATATCCCAACCCCTGCAGGTTGAATCGTGTTGGTCCTCCTTAGTAGTTGCTTCCCCCTTGGTGAAAACCTATTCCTTTCCTTGATCCGGGCCTCGTGGTTTCCTCTCCAAACCCAACTCCTGATATGACGGCATCCTCGGCTCTTCCCTCCTTCTCCCTTCCTGCTGTCTTGCCCCTCCCGGCTCTCTTGACTAAACCACCATCAACCTTGCCAATTTTCTTGCAAACTGCGGGTTAGCCGCCTCCATAACTATCTCTTTTTCTGCTTTCTCCATCAACCCTTCTAATGACAACATCGCTTTTTGGGTTAGGCTCACCTTAAAGAAACCCTCCCGTAGTCCCACGGTGAAAGCCATTTGCAGTGCAAATCCTGGCACCTCCTTAATATCCAGGATTTCTTCCTGGAATCTGTCACCCGTACTGGGACAAGGATTCATCTGCCTTTTGCCGGATAAGAAAAATCGACTCGAGGTTCTTATTCCTTTTCTTCGAGGTTGAGAAATACAACTGGAAGCTTCTACTCAGGTCTTCGAAGCCATAGATCTATCCCGTTGGGAGTTGATGAAACCAGTCCCTAGCTTTCTCTTTCAAGGTTATGGCAAAAAGACGACACTTGAATGCGTCTGTCATCGTCCTGATGGAGACCGCATCTTCGAACCATTGCAAGTGCTGGAGAGGGTCATCTTTTCACACATAATAGGTCATTTCAGGCTCCCTGAACCCCTCTAGGACTGGAGCTTAAAGGATCAACTCACAAAATGGGGACTCCCTTTCCACGGGTCTCGCCGCCTCTACTCGCGCAACAACATCTCGTAGAGAGACGGAACTCGCAGGGTTAGGGAACAACTCCCTACCGGCTAGGTCTTGCCAACTTCCTTCCACCACTTTTTCTTTTCCAGGTCCCCCCTGGGGTGTCTTCTCCAACCCTTGACGAGATGAGCTCGTCCTAATGCGCGAGAGCGGATGCTTGAGATAGAGGTGTCGAGCAGTCGCCTCGCTGCGAGATCCCCTGTAACATGTCCATGGTGCCTCTAATGGAAGCCATAAAATCTTCTCTTCCTACATATCCTCCCAAGTTTTAGGACCCATCCCCATCTCCTTTGCCGAGATCTCCCGCCATGAAGTAGCTCTAAATTCTTTTGTGTAGGCTGTGATCCACGCTCTTCGCACAAAAAATGTTGAAGACAGAAACACGACTTCTCCTTGAGCTCGGATCTAGAGTTGCAGCTCACACCTCATCTTCCTGAATTCTTTCCTTGACGTGAGTCTCAGTATCTAGAAATAGACCACGGGCATCAGCTTGGAGGTCCCACCTCTTACCCGGAAGAATTAGAAGTTCTTCCCCTCCCTAGCCAGTGCTTAGCTAGGTGCCTTAGTGGAAGAAGAAGAAAAGGGTCAACAACCACTTCAAGGTACCTTATCGGTCTATTTATAAGCCTCTGAGTTTGACCTGCTAATAACCAAACTGAACCGACCTAAAATTACCAAAATACCCTTGGTTGGGTCTGCCAACAGCTAAACTCCACTGTTCTGAAGGGTTATATGCAGACACAAAGGGCAAAAGAGTAAAATTACTTGGGGTACAGAGTAAAATCTCCACATGGGGGTAAGAAAGTGGAAAACATCTTTTCTCATATGGAGAGTGAGAAAGTAACTGGCAGGCGAGAGGAGACTATCTGCTAGTCTCGTGAGTCCCCGCCTTGCGAGATGCGTCTCGCCACCAACGGCCAGCACGCGCAGCGGGATCTGTCTCGCCTACTACATTGTTCTTGTCTCGCCCATAATGTTTTACCTCTTTAAAGAACTGGCGATTTGAATCTATTGGCCTACTCTCCCCTGCAGTCCTTTCTCCCATCTCGCACTTTACTCAGTACTCTTCATTGAGTTGCCTTTTGCGAGCCTGAGGTTGTACAGACGGACCGAGCACGATACCGCCAAAAAATCTTAACACGACGTGCCACCAAGAAGAAGGACACGATGCATGGCCAAAAATCAGGTGAGCAGCCTACCCTCTCCCTTGGTGTTAGAGCAATAGATCCAAAGTAAAGGGGAGACTTTGGCTCAAGATAGCTTGATTTAGGAGTTTAATAGAGATTTTTAGGAAGGAACCACACTAGAACTTTCGTTCTAGGGCAACGATCGCGCATGAATATCTTCAATCATCTCCGCTCTTCATTACGAAGAGGACAGACTTGATCTTGTGAAGAACCATGGTCCAATGAGTGGGAAAAGGGAAGAGAAAGTTGGATGTGTTTTGTGTTATGGCTGGAGGAAGGTGATGAACCGATGTCGTTCGTACATCTTTACAATACGTGCAAAAGTGTTGTATAGAAATCTGTTTTTCTGTGCACAACATATTTCAAGGCCATGTTCTAATATGATCCGCTCCGATTTAGGTCTCGAGCTCAATATGAAAGTTGTAGCCCTTAGAAATACCTTTCCAACAAATTGTTACATGTTTTCAGGAAAGTTATGTAGCTCCGTGAAAGTGCAGCCGAAGTTGCTGCACTATAATAAATTAAGTGCATGTTGGTTCTATCTAATTGTACACAGTTAGACTGAAACCCGATTTCAGGTGTGATGGATTTGGATTTGGAGCCTAGACTCAACACAAAAGTTGTAGACCTTGAATATAACTTTCCTATTTGGGGTTGCCAAATGTGGATTGTTGCTTCCCAAATGCCAGTTTTTGTAAATTTTGGCACGTAGATGTGAGGTATTCATATTTTGATGATTTCCTTATTCTCTGAATTGATTAATCGGGAGATCGGTTGGTAGATAGTTAATGATAATCTGATCACCCCTAGCATGATTAATATGTTTTGGAAATAGAATTTATTGCGATTACTTGGAGGTTTGTGAACGAAGTTCAGTAGTGATGGTTGAATAATTATGATGCATATGCATGTGATAAATGCTAGAAAGGGTTGGATGAGGTATACTCCCAAGGACATACAATGAGCTTAACCTTGATCTCAAGTATTGAAGGAATGACTGGTAAAAACCACTTCTTAGAGTACGATAACACCTATATGGGTAGCAGTGAGTGATTGGTGTAGCAATTAGGATGGATTGTCTTCCTATGTTAAATGTGGACCCTTCTATTCTTTGGAGAACAATATTGGCAATGATACGAAGGGACTCAGTTGGATCCCTTGAATGCATGATGACATGGTAATTGTGAACTTCATGGGTTGGGTGTGTGCTGATGCACAGTATATGGCCTTGCATTGAGGATTGGTGGCATATCTATGGGCTCGCCAGTCATCATACTGACAGGAGCTTGCAGTTAGACCTTTGGCGGTTGGGCTTTTTCCTTTGGTGTTCACTCCTAAAGTCTCCTTCCATGCCAATGGGAGGTTGAGGTTGGTTATTCAATGACTCATTCCTGAAGACACCTTTCATGCCAGTTATAAGTCAGTTGGTCTGGGCTCTTGGTATAAACCTAGTAGTGTGTATGCCCACCTAGTAGTGGAGACGCTTGCTTTACTGTCACCTTTTGTCCATGATAGTTGATTCCTGAGAGGTTAGCTTCCTGCTTGAAAACTGGGAACTAAAGGTATATGCCGACATAGAAAGTGTGTGTGTGTGTGTGTGTGTGTGTGTGCATGGGTGAGTCATCATACTACATTCATTTCATATCATTGCATTGCATCGCATAAGATCCTTATCATATAAATTTGTATGGGCACTTTATATGATGAGTTACTTTGATGTACCAACTTATAAATATGTATGGGCATTTTTATAAGTTAAGTTAAATTCTGTAGTTGTGGTTGATATGTTGTTATAGTAGATGTACTATTTTATATGTTGAGTACTATTGCTCTTACCAGCTGAGCAGTGATGTGCTATTTATGCATGTTGTTGGATACATAATGCTCTAATGTAATTTGATATGATATATATAATAAGCTATATTGAGCTTCTCCTTCTTTTCTCCGCTCGGTGTCTAAGAGTCCCCGAGGTGAGCAGATATGATAGCCACTTAGTATTTATGACTAATGGTTTCTACCTCTACTATTTTAGGAGGATAACCCACTGTTGGGGCAATAATAGAGCCTTGGGCAGGAGGATAGCAGACCAGGAAGATAGGGCCTGATACGATGATACCCTCACTTCCTTTTGTGACTAAAGTTATTTGTGAGCGTTATGATGTAGCCTTTTGGCAGTTTTGTGTACTCTGATATTAGAGGAGCTGATGTAGCTTCTTATTATAGATGTAATAATTCGTACATTTACTTACTATGGATTATGACTTCTGTGTTCTTATTTTGGTTAGGTTGGCATTTGTGATATCGGATTAGCCGGAAGAATAGGTGACTTGTGGTATAGATTAACCAAGTGTGTTGATGCTACCAGAAGGCAGTTGTTCTGGGCATAAAACTCCTCGGTCGGCCATGCCTTGTGTTCCGGGAGGGGGGTTTATAGCTTGACGTAAAACTGACTCTTCCTGAGGGTTTCCAAAATAGTACGTAAGTGATCAACATGCTCTTCTTCTGACCGAGAGTACACTAGTATATTGTCAATGAAGACTTACAAACTAGTCCAAATACTCTCTCAACTTTCTGTTCATCATGTCCATAAATTCAGATGGCGCATTTGTAAGTCCAAACATCATGACAATAAACTCATAATACCCATAACACGTAATAAATGTTGTCTTGGGAATATCACTTTCCCTTATTCTCAAATGATAATAATTGGACTTTAGATCGAGTTCGAGTACATTATCGACACAACTAGCTGATCGAACAGATCATCTATTCTCGAAATCAGATACTTATTTTTCTCTATTAGCTTATTCAGTTCACGGTAATCGATACATAATCACAAGCTTCCATATTTTTTCTTCACAAAAAAGGACCGACGCACTCCAAGATGACGAACTTGGGCGCACATATCCATGCATCTAATAGTTCTTACAACTGTACCTTCAGTTCTATTATCTCCTTTGGCGCTAAATAGTACAGAGAGCGTGAGACGTGCTTGGCACACGACACTAGATCAATAGTGAAATCGATCTCTCGCTAAGGTGGAGCCCTAGGGAGATCTGTAGGGATTACGTCAGCAAACTCTGATGTTACGGGAACACTACTCAAACCGGGCTTGGGATTTGAAGCCCCACTAGCGTGAAGAATAACTTTGCTCCTTGGGAACTGCCTTGACAACTTGGAGAGAAGACATCAATATCTTGTTCGCTCTCTTCATCCTAGAGAAGGTAGTTTTGTGATCCATATTCTGCCCTAGTTTTACCTCCTTATGATTGCAATCGATGCACACACGCTGCTATGAGAGCCAGCCCATACCAAAGATTATGTGAAACTCTACTATTTGCAGCAGTGATGCTTCCAAGTAAAAACTCTTGACTTCCTATGCACCTTCACGCAACAAACTCTATCCATGCATATCAAGCACTCGTTAGGCAGCAATACATAAAATATATCTTTTGATATAAAAGAAGGCACTCTGATACGCGACATAAAGTACTCAAACAAAAAGAAGTGCAAAGCTCCTGTATTAAACAGTGCTCTCGTCGGATGGTCCAAGATTAAGACAAATCCTAATAAAAACCAGTTATACGACCATTGCAAAGGGTATAAGGTGTAAGACCTTTTTTTTCTTTTTAAAACCTCAGGGTCTTATGCCCAGAATCGCTGTTTTGCGGTGACACCGACCCTCGGTAGGTTTCCACTATAAAACACCAATTCTGTCGGCCTTACTATCACCAAAATAAGTAGTATAAACAAAGTTGAATGTAAAACTAGGTCCACAATCTCATATAATATGAAATGAGAAATCACATCAAGTCCATGGATAATAATAGAAGTAGTGAAATAGAACAGTACGAATGAAATATAAACGGGCTTAAGCCCAGTACATCAGATCCTCACTACAAACACTCGCGGAAGCAAAGTGAAAGGAAGGGTTAGATCTGATTACTCTAGAGAGGGTGGGGGGTGAATAGAGTATTAAATTTTTTTGGTTCTTTTTAATGTTTATGTCAGAGTAAAATAGTGATACCATATAACAGTTAAGAAAAAAGAAACTAGGCTAACTATTCCAGCAATAACAAACACAGCAAAAAGCAAAACAAATAGAAAAGGAGAAACCAGACGACACAAGAAGTTTATAGTGGTTCCCCTAAACTTGGTTACATCACTCTTCTACCACCTTGGTAGGAATCCACTAGCATGTTTTGATCAGGTGACTGCTACCACAAGATCTGATTCAGGTAGATCAGGAAACCCTTTAGGCTTTTGATCAGGTGCCCCAAAAACCAACTTCAAGTCTTTTGGAGGGAGACTTGTCAACCAGACTAACTTTTGAAGGGAGTTAAAACCTGTATAATGGGTGGGAAAGAGTTTGATGGAAATATTCTCTTTTCTCAATACAACTTGAGAAGAAAAATATGGATTCTTATGTTGTCAAAGCTCCTTCTGAGAAGTTAAATTTTTTAGGTGAATGAGCTTTGCTTAAAGTTGAGTATTTCTTAAGCTTGATTTCCCATAGGTCCAGAAATTAATTCTAATCGTTGAGATTCTACTATTCTATCACTAACAGAATTGAATAATCCACTTAATAATCGTTTATTAACTT